>APFE030986546.1:230611-243599 GCA_000404065.3 Pinus taeda
ACCTGTTGTACAGTGATCCATCACCTGTATGGGTTGCCATCAAGGACAACACTTTAGCCATAATGCCAACAATATGATCCTGTATTATTTATGAATTTAGATCCTTGTTTCTTGGATAGTAGTATGTTGTTGTGATTCCACAGGTTCGTTTGAAGTTGGGCAGACAAAGAAGAAGCGGCGAAGCTCTATCAAGAAGGAGAGGAAATCAAATGCAAGACTCAGGTTGGTCTTCTTGGTTCTCCTCTCGTATATTTTCATAAAAGGAAACAATAGTAGACTTTGATGGTTTGTTTCTAAGATAGCCACCTTAGTGGGAATAGTAGCATTCGAGTGTACACTATTCCCGGAAAACAAAATGGCGACTCCGCTGGGGAGCGACTAGATTACTTGTTAGCCTATCTATCCTTGTTTCTTTTATAAACTTACAGACAGAGCCTGAAGTCAAGCCAGCTAACCTTTGAACTGCATTTGTTATACAAATGCAAAGTAGATCAATGCTACTTCAGTCTATCTCCGGGTTTTGTTTATGAATTAAACAATAGATCTGCAAGCAATCTAATTTCCCTAAGTGGTGGCTCTAGTAACCTCTTAGATCACCCCTGTGTTTTACATACACTGATCTTTACTTATTCGGCCTAAACACCTACACTAGATTGCAAACTGTGAGTGAAATCCCGTTCAAAGTCTCAGACTGCTACCATCGCACCCTGCCTTCAAGGTAGTTTGTATGCACCGCACTTCCCGAGTGCAGTAGGTGTGCTACATACTGAGTTCACAGTGTAACAGGTGCGATGGTCAGGGAGGGTTAACTTTACCCTCAGACTGTGGATTTTCCTCACTGTTTTCAATCCTATGCAAGAATTTTGCTGTCTTTAGTTAATGTACTTCTGTGAAAACCCCCTTCTCTTGCATTATTCCACCTCCTTAGTGCAAAGAACTATAAATGTTTTTATGTATTGTGCATCGTTTTTAGTTCTCTTTTGCAAAAAGTAGCATAGTCGAACTGTCGTCTCTAGATATGAAAGTGTCGTAGCTATCATTTTCAGTTTTAGAAAGCAATACCTTTCTTCTTGATAGTCGATTATACAATTACTGTTGCATAGGATTTGAATTAGTAGTTTTAAAGTGTCGAAAAGCAATTTCCATTTCAAAATCTCAAAGTGTCTCTCTTGTTTTCACTTCGTTTTGAAAAAGAATTTTGTTGAGTACTGTCGCTTTAAAAGCAATTCAGTTTTGTACATAGCTTTCTTAATGTCATTCACACATTAAGAGGGTTAAAAACAAATACATGCATGTGCATTTTCATTTTTGATTACTTGGCTTGATTTAGGACTGTGCATTTAGCATGTGCTCTGTGCTCTGTGAACAAAAGATTCTTGACTTTCATCCCCTTAGTAGCTAGGATTTTCATTGCTGAAAGAAGATCAAACATTTGTTTATCATCTTAGACTGCATTTTAGGAATTATATATACGTCACGTGGTGAACCTGAAAGGCAAATTGCTAAGCAAGATCAACTTAAAATAAATTCAATGAATCTAACAATGCTTTGGAACTTAACTCACGACATCTAGAGGTCTAGGCTAGAGATGTATTCTGGCGTCGTAAAACTTGGTAACTGTTGCTTTCAATGTTGGTTGGGTGATTCCTCCACTCTGAGATGGAAAGTGCTAGTACGGACTTGTGCTCCCACGTACCGTCGAGTATATATTGGGAGACCACAATAGGCTACATCCTTTATCCTTAGGAAGTTGTGTTTGTCGCCCTATCGATCGCAATGCACTGAACACAGCATTCGGGAAGATTGACTGCCGTACCGTAAAATGTATTCTGCAGTTTTGCGATTGGTTTGGTAATCCTCTCTACCTAGATCTCCAGAGAAGTCCATTTTTCTCCTTTTCAGACTCCTTAAAGGAAAAGGTCTTCTGAGCACTTGTCACTTCAGGCTCAATAAAAATCGAAGGCGACTAGAGTCATCTTTTGTTTTCTCTTGACTCTTTAAAATTGAAAAAACAAATTGTATCAAAGCGTCTAAAATTAATTTAATTCAAAAAAAAAAATCCCTTTTTATTTTGAGTTGATCAAGTAATCCGCAATCGTGGAAGGAAGTCAATCAAAACCCCGTCATTCACGGAGACTCATGAATCAATCGCCGATGACTCCAGAAGCGAAACCATTCCGGACGAAGGGAACTCGTTTAACCGGATCGAAGTCCCCTAGGTTAGTTGGAGCAAGCACTCCAACATCCTCAGAGACTCCGGTTACTCCAAACATTTCTGGAATCCCTGCCTCTACAGAAGAAATTCTGCAACAGCAAAAGGACATTACAACTGATCCTAGTGTGACAGTTAACACTTCTATTCCTGAACCAGCTCTGTCTATAGCCGATTCGGAAGGTGTTACTCCCCAACCATCTATTGCTACAGAAATTACATCTTCTTCAGCACCAGAAATATTTTACGGACCTGACGATCTGCCTCTTCCTCCTGGATTGAATGCTATAGAAGAGATTGTGGAAGATCCTCCGTCTAGCACTCCAATGCAACTTGGAGCTGGGATCGCCCTGTATCCTTCTTCATCAGAAAATATTCACCCACCCTCAGAAGTTCCTGAAGAATCACTGAGGAATCTTTTGGATAGGCTTAATATGTCTAAAAAACCATCAACATCAAGGACTGTGTCACCCGACACAGCAACAACGGAAGCTCCTTCTACTATTCCGACAATGTTTGTCAACGTGCCATCTATCCCAACCAGCTTTCAATCGCTGATGGAGTCCATCTAGGGACTATTTCGACAGTATGGATTGTTCCCGTTTGTTCGTCCGGAATTATATCTGGAATCTCTTACGTTGAGTCTTGACAAATTGATCTGTCACAAGGTCAATTTGGGCAAACTAGTCCCCAAAGGCAAATTATTCCTTTAAGTACTGGATTACCATCATATGGAGGGCCGTATACCCTTTCATTGTCTTCCTCTGAAGGACAACCATGCGTGAGTTCACAACAAAATTTGGGTTATGCTGGAATCGCAACTAGCGGTTGGGTACCAATCCTGTCTCAACAACTAAGAGTTGTATGCTCAATACAACAAAGTTCACCTATGACAAACATCCCCACTGCGTCGGCGATTGTGGCAGTATCGCAAGTACAAGTGTCACCATTTGTATGCCAACCTCAAGTTCCGCGGGTTGCAATACAACAATCTCTTGTACCTCCGACACAACCAAAGTCACCAACCAGTGGAATGGTGCAGGTTCAAATGGGAAACACCAATCCCCTTCTTGGTCAAGCAGTCAGTACTGGACAACAGTCCATGGATTCACAACCATGGCTAGTGCAATACCAACAACCGCAATTCCAGCAGGCTTACCAAGGATATGAGCAACAAGTCTTTGCAATTAATGGGCAACCGTATCAACCATATCATAATGGTTATGCCCATCAACCTTATCAAAGTTACCAACACCAAATGTATTATGCTGGTATGCAAAGACCGACTGCTCAAACGATTTCGTCTTATCTTGGGTATGCTCAACCAAGCCTGAATCAACAGTTTCCTTTCGTGGCAACTTTAGAGTCACCGCATCTAAGTTGACTAATGAACAATCCAATTACCTACGCCCCTTGGTGGCCAGCGATTCCGCATAAACTTCCATCGGATATTCCTAAATTTAATGGAAATCTGGGTGAAGATCCATTGAATCATGTGATGACCTTTCATCTATGGTGTTCATCAAACACTCTCAATGATGATTCGATTCGACTTCACCTCTTTCAGCGCACGTTAACTGGTCCGGCAGCAAAGTGCTATATCGAACTGCCTAGAGCTTCGTTTGATAACTTCAGTACCCTAGCCACAACCTTTTTAACCCATTTTCAGTTACCTATCAGGTACGAAACAGGAACTGAGCTACTTACCAATTTCAAAAAAATGATAGCCACTCACATATCCGATCATATTCATGAGTGGCGACGACGTCGTAGAATGGTAAAAACGTATGTTCCTGATCAGCTATGGGTTGAATGGTTTATTAAGTCACTGTTACCCGCTATTACAAAAGATGTTGCAAAGGGAGGAGTCGTCACTGAAGAGCAAGGTATTGCTCGTGCACAATATCTAGACTTGATCTATACTCAGTCTGGCACGCTCTACGACAAAATCCCTGATGCTCCTAGACCAGAATTCTCCGTTTCTCTACCTCCTAAATCAAACAAAGACTCTCATGCCAATGATGGTGTGATAGGTACGACAAGCACTAAAACTGTGAAGGCCACATCGAAAAATGCCTGCATGGTTTCAAGTCATGATGCAAATGAGGAACTTCTAGCCTCGGAAGTAAATGTCGTGTCAACAGACAAAGGCAAAGAAACCAAGCAGCCAGGAGGCAAGATGAAAAAACAAGGGAAGCAGAAAAACCAGGGAGACTCGTCTCCTAGAAAATCTTCTACGAACCTTTCTGGGAATGCAAAACCAAAAAATCCATGCAGTATATGTGATGAGGATCACTGGACCAGAGAGTGTCCATATAAAGAAGAACTTAGAAAATTCTTCAAAAGTTCAAAAACTTCGGCTGTACTGACTGATCCGTTTCCAAACCCAAGAACAAATATGGTTGCTAGCAAAAATGCTTCCCCGTCCCAAGTGCTAATGTTGTCAGTCTCGAAGCAACTGAATGATGCTCTTATAACAACAAGGAGTAAAGATTACGGGAATCCACAAATGTTGAACAATAAGGATAATGATCAACCTAGTAGTTCAACAAGGACTTCAACGGAAGTCGTGCCACCCATCATTCCTGAATTAACAATAAAACCACCAAAGGGAGTAGTACACAAATCGACGTTTAATCCTTGTGCCTGAGCAGCACAACACTATAATATAGTGGAGGATTTAGCTCAATCGCCATCCGCGATGTTGACTCTTGAGGTACTACAAAATTTCCCCTCCCAAAAGCAGGCTTTATTATCAACAATAGGTGGGATTGACCCAACGGATTCCAATCTTGTATATTTTAATCATAAAGGATATGACCCTCAGTTACTAGCTCAACTACCTTTCCTCATTCAAGTGAAAGCCCTCAACAAAACTATTCATAGAACAATTATTGATGAGGGGGCATCCACATGTATCATGTCGATGAGTTGCTAGAAAACTTTAGGGTCTCCGTCCTTGTCGTGATCATCAACGACATTGAAAGCATTTGATGGACATACATACACCCCGTATGGGATACTAAGTAACCTGCAAGTCGAACTTGGGGGCAAAATAGTAGAGATCGATATTGAAGTAATCGACGAGAATCTTGATTACATCCTACTGGGAAGACCTTGGATATATATGCCATGGTAGCTTTTGTGTCGACCTACTTTAGGAAAATTGCATTTCCTTCCCAAGGAGGAATTACGATCATCGACCAACAGACTTTTCTCCCCAACAGTTCGCAAGTTACGAGAAGCATTCTGATCATCCATGGAATCCCTAGCATGCTTCATAATATCGGAGTAGGCCTACTAAAAGAACCTACGCTAATGGGAACTTTTACCCTACTGCCTCCTACGAATTTGGTGGAAGTGGCTTATGTAGGAACCTACAATATGATATCTTCCATTCAAAAGATGTCAAAAAAAGATGTTAAAATGGATCATTCGCAAGTTTTACCTCTAACCCCATTGGAAATATTATAGCAATCAATGTTCTCAGCATGGGAGGCAAACCCACATCAACGCTCGTCGAGCGTTTGGATAGATAGGTCTAAGGAATATGGCACCCCTTCAGATCCTTGGTCACAAATACACTCTACAGACGAAGGAATCATTCAATCGATGATGATTGATGGGGCACCATGGGAAGATTACCACCATTGTTCCCATCTTCTGACTTGGAAAGAAGATAATTCTGGCAACCTACACCATCCTTCAGTATTTGACTTTCTGACGAATACTGTAAACATGGTGGATTTTGAGAGAAACCTATCCAATATCGAAGAGACTACTGCCATAAATATCTCAACCAAAATAGATGTTGTAGAGAATATTCATGTTGGCAAATCTTGTTCTTCTTCTGAACTGGAAATATATCTCTTTCGCAAGTTTAGAGATGTCTTCACTTGGTCATATGATGAAATGCCAGGTATCGACTCAAGCATAGTTGAACACGAAATTAAGATGTATCTAGATGTCAAACCGGTACGACAGCGGCTAAGTCAGGTGCACCCCAAGAAAGTTGTTTCCATCAAGGCAGATGTTGAAAAACTCCTCCATGCTGGTTTCATTTACCCCGTTCCTCTAACCAATTGGGTATCGAATATTGTTCCTGTGATGAAAAAACAAGGAATGATTAGAGTGTGCATCGATTACAGGGATGTAAATCAAGCTTGTCTGAAGGACAACTACCCTACACCCTTTATCGACCAGATAATTGATGAATGTGCCAGATGTGAAATCTTTTCATTTATGGACTGATTTTCTGGATATAATCAAATAAATAACTTCCCACAGGACCAGTCAAAGACTGCATTCATTTGTCCGTGGGGCACATTCGCATATCGCAAGCTACCCTTTGGTTTGAAGAATGCAGGGGCAACTTTTCAGAGAGCAATGAACTATGCTTTCCATGACATCAAAGACATCGTTCAACCTTACCTCGATGATCTCCCAGCTCATTTGTGAAAGCGGACCGATCATCCGCGCCATTTGAGAGAAATATTTCTACATTGCTGACACTACAAGATACGATTCAATCCACACAAATATGTGTTTTGTGTCAATTCTATTTGTTTACTTGGCTTCGTCGTCTCAAAGGATGAGATTTGTCTCGACCCTTGCAAGGTTCAGGCAATCATCGATTTGCCTCCACCTTCAAACTTGCTTCAGATTCAGAAACTCCAAAGGAAAGCAAATTTCCTCAGGAGGTTCATTCTAAATTACGCCGAACTAGCTAAAGGTTATACTCGTCTTTTGAAAAAGGAAGTACCCTTCATTTGGGACCAGGTCACGCAAGCCTCCTTTGATGCTTTAAAGAAATCTCTAATACAAGCGTCATTAATGTATGCCCCAGATTATCAAAAAGACTTTAACCTATATCTGGCTGTTGCAGATACGACCATAACAATGGTTTTAGTTCAGAAGACAATGGAATTGAACATCCTATATATTATTTATGCCAAAACTTAAATGATATGGAAATGAAATACTCCTACATTGAAAATCTCTCTCTCGCGGCTATTCCAGCAATACAGAGATTTCAACACTACGTCCTCTTTAGGAAAACTACCATTTTATCAGATTGAAACCCCATGACCTATATATTGTCGCGACAGTTGCTGGGCGGCAAATATTCAAAATGGATAGAAATTCTACAAGTTTTTTATTTGGAATTCAAAAAATCCAAATCAAAGAAAGCCCCGGTATTCGCGGAGTTACTATGCGATCTCCCATCGTCGTCCAACGATGCAACATCTGAAGAAGCAATCATGGATGAAAGTTTGTTTCTGATATCTTCAAGCGATATGTGGTATGGAGATATAATCATTTATCTCCAGACACTAACATATAGGTCTAATACCTCACGCTCTGAACAATGATGTATTCGATACCAAGCAAAAGACTACGTGATCGTCGGTGATACTCTTTACCGTCGTGGTATCAATACAATTTTGCGGAGGTGCCTCACCCTTGAGGAGGCCGAAAAAGTCTTGAATGATTGCCATTCAGGTGCATGTGGGGGGCATCAATGTCGTTATGATACGGCGTAAAATTTTTTACGAGCAGGATACTTCTGGCCAACAATGTTCAAAGATTGCATAACCACAGTTAGAAGTTGTCATGCTTGCCAAATTTTCGATAGCAAAACCAAAAGACCACCCACACTGCTGCAACCAGTAGTAGCTGTTGGGCCATTCACCAAATGGGGCATAGATTCCATGACATGTAACCCCACCTCGGCCGGGGGGCATGGGTACATAATAGTCGCGGTAGACTATTTTACCAAATGGGCCAAGGCGATGCCTACATTAAACAACAGCGGCTAACCGGCTGCCCTTTTATATTTTAATCACGTAGTCTCCAGATTCGGCGTTCCACAGGCCATAGTTACAGATCATGGATCGCATTTTCGCAATCACATGATGGTTGAGTTGGCTGCAAAATTAGGATTGTCCCACGACAGCTCTACTCCGTACTATCCGCAAGCTAACGAACAAGTTGAAGCAATCAAAAAAGTCCTAAAGCGCATGCTCCAAAGGATGATTGGAGTCCACAAATGGGATTGGCACCTAATCATGTACTCGGCCTTGTGGGCATACCAGACATCGGTAAGAAATGCAACCAGATTCACACCTTTTCAATTGGTGTACAGTCTGGAAGCAACCTTACTGGTTCAATGTGAAATCTCGTCCCTCAAACTCGCAGTTGACCTTCTCCCTGGAACCTCAGAAGAAGAGGCTCGTTTCTTGGAACTAATCCATTTGGATGAAACCTGTCATGATGTAGCTTTGGCTAATGAAGCTCATAAGAAGCGAGTCAAAGCATAGTTCGACAAGAATGTCAAACCTCGCGTCTTCTCAGAAGGTGACTTGGTCTTACTTTACGACCAGGAATCTGATAAATTGGGAGCAGGGAAATTCAAATCATTATGGATGGGTCCCTATATTGTTAAATGAATATTAGCAAAAGGAGCCTACGAGTTGATGGACTATGATGGGATTCCACTAGCGCAACCTCGCAACGAGTTGTACCTCAAGTGTTACTATGCTTGATCTAGCATAGTAATCCCCATGCTTTTGTTACATTTTTGTTTTCGCCAAGAACATTTAGTTTGGTTAAATAATGCACTTTTTGCATTCATTGCAGATGTGAAACCTACTGGAATCATTTGTTGGATATGTCGACGGAGCAAGTCGTAGTTCGCGGAACTTGTCTTCTGCGGCATGGGCCATTTTCAATCCCAATGGTGAGTTAGTAAGTTTCAGAGGAGTGTGTATTGGTAGTTCTACGAATAATATCACTGAATACAGTGCATTTATAGAACTCCTTTTTGATGCCATCACACATGGCATATGCTGACTTGTCGTCAGGCTATACTCACAGCTCGTCATTCTACAACTCACCGGCATCTATGTTTTACAAAATCCAGCTATCTATCGCATGTTCCTAAGGGTCAAAATTTTGGAAAGACAGTTTGATTTCATCCAATATCAACATATTTCTAGAAGTTTAAACACATTAATAGACTCATTGGCAAATTATGTGTTAGATAGACATTTGCGACATTTGTAAAAGGAAGCATCACATCAATATATGCAGCAGGATTTTGTAACTTAACCAAAATAAAGCTCCGAAAATCAAAAATATATTTCATAACTTTTTATAGTATGTACATAATGTTCTGTAACCAAGATAAAATTGGTCAAATGACCCAAAACTCAAAAATGCTAGGGGGCACCCTGGCCTAATGATGCTGGTGATAACAAGTCACCGCCTGTGCAATCATGCGTAAGAACCTAGTCAATCGACTTGGCACTCCAGTAGTATGTCGTTGCAACCGCAGAGGCAACTCATCAGTCCTCACATCTGGAATACCAAGGGTAAGGCCCTCAATCTAGTCCTGGAGTTCTGAAAGAGTCTCGGCCACATCAAGGTCGCAAAGGATGGCCCTCCCAACAGCCTCTCCTGCTAGAGCGGCCGCTGGGTCTTTGCGGCGTACTGCCAGTTGAACTGGTCCAACATCTACATGAGCACATGGGTTTTGATTAGTCTTGGTCATAAAAATATAAGAACATTATAAAGAACAATGAACAGAGATATGGTCAGAAGAATTACCCATGGCACCCCACTGCTCACCAACCGACATCATCAAATCCAGATCACCTCGGAAATCCATACCAACATATGGGAACATGGCATAAACCATCTCCTGACGGTCAAAACACTCGAGGAAGGTCTCAGAAAAAGAAATTTGGGGCTGACCAGCGTGCCGAGACATGAGATCGACCCATCTCTGCCTCCGTGGTTCAGTCGATGGAGGTAAGCCAAGTGAAATGTATTGCGACTGCATCAGTGGGATTCTCTCCAAGGAAAAAGCAGTCAAAATAGAACCATAACCAAAGCTCTTGGATCTGCTACTTTTCACCTTGGTCAATTGTTCTTTCATCATAGAAAGTACTGCGTCACACCAATTGAACACCTTCGGTTAAAGGCATTCCAAAGCATACTGCATGTAAGATCTGTTGGCTATATGAAGAGTAGAAGTACTAGCCAGTCTAGCAAAAGTGAACAGAATGGTCCGTAAGGGCCGGTCAGTGACATCTTCAATATTGAACTTGCCATCCGTACTCGACTAAGACCCCTCTCTGTAATGCTGGCGAATGTACTCCCTCACGAACTCACCCCCACGGGTGGAGCCTGATAATGAGAGAGGGGGACCATGCCTCGATAAACCGGTCAGAAAATAGATGTCCACCACTATCAAAGGGATCGATTTGCCCCTAATCTAGAATACCTTTTGATAGGATACCAGGCATTGACGAAATATTGCAACAAACTGATTTGTTGCCTCATGCTAGAGATACGGAAAAACTTCAGCAGGCCATAGTTCCGTAATGCAGCTATTGTGCCCGCATCATGTAAAGCAACAACATCCTCTTCTTCATGCTCGTGTTCTCGCCATGTAACAACCATTTTTCTCCGATGAATCTCTGAAAAACAAACAAGGGAAGAGTTAGGATCTTCATTTGGTAAAAAACAAGCAAAGATTCATTAGGAAACTGTGCAAAAACTTTCCTCCCTGTGTCCATCGCACCCCAGCAAGTATACTAGGAGCGATGCATACTAAATAGTCAGTGGAAATATCAATATGCATTGCACCTTTTGACTAAGGAAGGGTGTGATGGTCCTAGGGTCAGTTCTTCAAACCCCAAGGGCTTAGCAGGACAAGGAAACAAGCTCAAAGTCCAAAATGGAAGGCATGTAATGAAAGAACACAATTTTAGCTCTTACCTGGTCTGAACGGTGTCGAGAATCGTCCAGAAAATCTCCCAGAATCCGCTGGTGAAAATCAGGGGGGGAAAGCACCTCCAAGAGCTCCAACAAACCAAATTCAAATGAAATGGTAAAATGAGAGGTAAAAGTCACTTTTAATTTACTATGCAAGTAATTCAAGTAAATATTAGAGTTTTTAACTCATTTATCAAGCATACGTTTTCATTTCTAATTAGTTTGATGAAGCAAATGAGCAGGTAGTACAATCTTTAAAAGAACAAAATGCTAAGGGTAAATAAAAAACTCAATGACCATCATCGCGAGCAATGTTGTCGCAGAGTTCAAGCTCATTAAAAAGTAAACCCTCCACGAGCAGTTTTAGTGCATAGTTCAAGCTCGTTAAAAAATAAACATAAGTCATCAGAAAATGTTTCCCTCAGCGTTTAAGCTCATTAAAAAATGAACCGGTAAATAACCATTGTGAATGCCTTATCACCAGCTTTTGAGCCTTGGTCGTGTTCTCGCCATCACCTCCACTCTGTTTTAGCTGATCATTCACCCCCATATGATTGTTTACCCCTTCGACGAACATCTGCGAAGAGTGATTCTGTTAGCCATCCTTGTGACATTGCCATGATTGGAAAATTCCAAATCTTACCTGGAATCAGCCGCTACCCGAAACCATCACTCTTTCCTCAAAAACGATTCTTCTTTAAGCTATTTTCACCTGACTCATAAAATATGAAAAGACTGCGGAGCGATTGGCCTCTCTAGCTCGTTAAAGGCATCGGAAGTGCTATCCCTCCTCTAGATTTTAATCTTTTTGGACCTAAGGGATTATTACACAAAAATATCAAGAGCTTGTCTTGTTCTGCTCGTTAAAAGCGAAAATTCATCCCTTTTGTATTATTTTACAATTTTTTCTGACTTAAGGGATTATACAACGAAAAAGAATCTTTGGAGTCTCCTTTCCATTTCTTTCAAACTCTCTAAAATTGAAAGAGACCGGGTTATCTTTGTCGCTTAACTCATTAAAATTGAATAGCGACAAACTCATCCAGATGGACGAGAACGAGTTTCACTATCGCTAGGCTCGCTAAAATATAGCGATAGGTTCGCCTGAAGGGCGGATTATAGAACAAGCATATGTTATCCTCCTCAAGCTTGACAAAAATAAAGAGGTACTGGTCAACAATGACTGGGGAAAATTGGGAAGAAAACTTGAAGAAACTTTATTGGTAGCAAGTCGCTCTTGAACATGACACTTTCCTTCTGCATCCGTGCCAGGTTGGGTTGTTCCGTTCTTGGTCATCACCATTGGTTCATCACACCATCCATCTTTGGGGTTGACACTATCAATCCATTTTCAGTGTCGCCGATATGTTCAAGAGAAGTCATTTAGACAATTCACCTATGTCTCACCCACTGCAATACATTCATACTTCATTCCTTCATGACCACCACCCTGAACTCTGTATCGTCAACTTGTTTTCACCTCCAAAATCATTTGCTTCGTTCCATGTCGTTGATGTGGGATTCATTAAGGCCCTCCTACGACGGGTTGCTTCTTGTCGACATCAGCTCATTATCCAAGAAGTTGACTTAGGAACAACCCTTTCAGTACATTGAAGCTTGCATGCCTCAATGGCAAGTTTCTCACTTTCAGTGACAGGTTTACATCAATGGCCTTCGATCGAGAGATTTTACGTGGTGTTCGATGCCAAGTCCCTTTTTCACACCACGTGAATTGTACTATAGTACCTTGAGGGTCATTGTCATTATTGGTGATTCCTCTCGCTCCTGTTAACAGCTTACATCATTGGTTGGTAATCAAGCGATGTCTTTCCATGTTCGACTCCAGAACAATTTTCACATGGATCGACTTGTACTCCGAGTGAAGATTGATTGAGTTTTGAAGACCCTGGATCTAGTTTCATCCATCCGGGCTGCGATATATTCAGGAATATAAAGATATCAAGTGTACATCATTACCGAACAAATGATCATCCT
>APFE030986546.1:250386-273652 GCA_000404065.3 Pinus taeda
AAGTAACTTCCCGCATATCTATATGTTTAATTGTTCACTGCATATTCGTAAGTACCTTTGTATTTATCTTTGGAAAGCTGACTAAATTGCTAAGTAATTGTCTTAAGCCCGCAGGAATTATAACCTATAGTTTATGTAACACCAGAAACAGCAACTACGCAGTTGCTGCAACACCAGAAGCAGCAACTACGTAGTTGCTACAGTCAGCAACAGAAACCATCTAAAGAGGGTATTTTGCATCAGCTGGGAATAACAATGGCAACTATCTAAGGAACGCTGACGTGGTTGATCAAGCAATTGTCCAAAGCGAGTAGAACACAGTTACCAGGACTCAAAACTGGAATAGTACGGGGAAACGGTGAAGGGAATGTGTGTATTCCAAGGAAGACGATCGAAGATGGTTACCAGCTGTGTAACAGCCAGAACCTAAACAAAGAATATATTATCATATTGTTGCAACAGCATTTCTGTAATTCTTATTTTTGATTAAACGGGTTAACCGAATGAACCGTAACAATCTATTGTAATAGATGCCTCCTCTATAAAGAGGAGACATCTACATTAGTCAAGGGGGATAGTCTGTAAGAGAAATTTGTGAGAATATCAGCAAGTCTGAACTTTACTGTACTCGAATTTTTGATAGATGAATAGAAGAACGTTCTGAGTATTTAAGCTATTCTCCGTGTTTTGAGGAATCTTGTGAGAGGCACTGGGCCAACCTTCCTCACAAGATTCACCCATTTACTTTGCTGTCAAGTGTGTAAGTGTGTGATAGTTTCTTTCTGCAGATACTCTGTTTGGATTCTGTAGCATTACCTCTTGCAATTCTATTTTGCTAGCACTCTGTTTTATTAAGTTATTTGAAGTTATGCAAGTGTATTTCGCCGGTGAATCTGAGTGCAGTGTGTGTTAGCAATCTGATTCCAGGGGCAGGTGCTGAACGTCCTCACCTGGAGGATAGGGTCCTGATCCTCTGCCAACAGAGCATCCATCTCTTTGCTTTCTAGATTTGTAATTTTAATTAATTACTTTTATTTTATCAGCACTGTGATAACCTAGTATAAGAACTAAGTATACTATAGCTTTCGATGCTTTTAGAATTTAAGTACAGACAATACGCGGTAGCCTTTGGAATAAAAAGACTTTCCCATGTTGACAATTAATGTGGTACTTGATTGTTTAATTAATAAACAATTCAACTAGCCAACATGTTTGACTTAGGATCGTAGGAAAATCTCATTGTAGCAGATCTAGTCAAGAAGTTGGGGCTGGAAGATTGTGATCATACAAGCCCATACCCATTGGGATGGGTACATAAGGATGCAGAGCTAAATGTAACAAAACAATGTAAAATTAGATTTGCTATCACTGCTAATTTTATTGATGAAGTAAATCTAGATGTGGTTCCTCTTGATGTATGTGGAGTCGTGTTTGGGAGACCATACATGTGCATGCGTGATGCAATATTCATGCGGATAGTTAACCAACACCATCTCATCAAGGACGGAAAATCATTCATCATCAACACACACAAAGGCAAGTTGAAAATTTCACTGGTAAGTGTCAACCAAGCTAAGAAATTGATTAGTTCAGCAAGAAGTATGTTTTATTGTTCTTAAGAGAAAATCAGTTTGTAGAGGAGTTAATTAGAGGCAAGGAATCCCTAGAAGGGTGTACTAAGAAATAGAAAAAACAATTTGAGGAGCTTTTACAGGCATATAATGATGTGCTCCAAGATCCTAAAGGGCTATGCCCTAAGAGAGAAATGGAGCATGAGATCCAACTATTGCCAAACTCCCCATTGCCAAATATTGGGTGGTATAGGTAGTTTATTATATAAGCAAGTGAGGTGAAGAAACAGTTGCAACAACTATTGGAACATGGTGTCATTTGACCGTGTACATCACCATCTGGGTCACCAATCATCATTGTGCCAAATAAGGATGGGACATGGCAGATGTGTGTAGATTACAGGGCGTTGAATAAAATCATTCTTAAGAACAGATATCACTTTCCCAAGATAGATGATTTGCTAGATCAGTTGCAACAAGAAATTTATTTCACCAAGTTGGACTTGAATTTTGGATATCACCATGTTCGAGTCAAAGAAGAAGATACATCGAAGGTTGCCTTCAAAACTAGGTAAGGTTTGTATGAGCATTGAGTTATGCCATTTGGCCTATGTAATGCACCAGCTACATTTATGAGATTAATGAATGATGTACTACACCCTTTTATAGATTCATTCGTTATTTTCTATTTGAATGATATACTAGTATATATTGCCCTGAGGCCTTGGGACAACATCCCACACATTGTTCCAAATGATAGAGTCATACTCCTCTACCATTGCATCAACCCAGATTGGTTGTTGCACTGCCTCCTCGAATGAAGAAGGTTCTGTATCTACAAACTCCCCAACCAGGGCCATGTACCCAGTGTACCACTTGATTGACCTCCTCTATCTGCGCTGAGAAGATGGTTGTCCCACATTCTCCCATGCATCCAGCATCAACCTATCAGTGTCCCTTGAGCATTTCTGCCCATCTCTGGAAGTATCAACATGAGTGGATGTCTCCACTCCCAGATCCTCTTCATGCAGCTGCTCCGCATCAATTTGAGGCTCCTCCTCCTTAGGAACTGAAAGTTCCTCCTTTGCATGCAACTTGAGCTCCCTCTCATGTGAAACTTACATGGCTTTCTGCTCATTGAACTTCAGATCCCTGTGTACCACAGTCGTTTGAGTGGAAGGTGGGTACACTCGATAGTTGTGGGGTGTATCCATGTACCCCACAAGTATTCCCAACTCAGTTGTTGGGTCTAGATTCTTCCTTCCAGCTTTCGTCACATGATAATAAACTAATGATCCAAGGATTTGACTTACATCAGGTCGCTTCTCGGAATAGGCCACCATAGATGTCTTTATCCCTAGTATATGGTGTGGGCTTCTGTTCTACAAGTATATTGTTGTATTGCATGCCTCAACCCACAAATGTAGTGGTAGGCTTTAGTCATGCAACATTGCTCGAGCTACTCCCACAATCGATATGTTCTTCCTTTCAGCCACCCCATTCTGATGTGGGTTATGGGGTGCCATCAATTCCCATTTAATACCTTCTCCAGCGCAAAAGTCTCTAAACTGTTGGGATACATACTCTCGACCATTGTTGCTACGTAAGGCTTTTATTTTCTTTCCAGATTCTTTCTTTTCCAAGGCTTTAAACTCACAAAACCTCAAGAAGGTCTGATCCTTCTTTTGCATAAAGTAGATCCAGCATCTACGAGAAAAATCATCAATTAAAATAACATAGTACCTTTGTTTAGAGGTGGACGCTATAGAGAATGGTCCATAAGCATCTAAGTGAACTCGCTCCAGGATTGCTCTAGCTCTACTGTCTTGATCCAGAAAGGAAGATTTCACATACTTACCCAAGGTACAACCTTTGCATGTAGTCGTCTACTCAATTTTTCCCTTGCGTAATCCGGCAGAAAGTTGTTGCATGACCTTCAGGGCTCCATGGTGCAAGTGACACAATCTTCTATGCCATAGCTCAATAACATCTTGGCTCTGCACCATCTCAGCTTTGGAACTCAAAGCAACACAATCGTCTACCTTTAGCTTGTAGAGATTCTAGACTCGAATCCTTATTTGCTTTGTCTGTCCAGTACTGATATGCCTTAGGAATACCATTCCTTTACTAAAGACTATATCATAGCCTTTATCTTCTTGCATATTGACAGACACAATATTCTTCTATAGACCTGGTGCATACTTTACATCAGTCAGGGTGAGGGGAGCTCCATGCTCCCTCTGAAACACAACCGTACCTTCACCTGAAACACAGTACTTTCCATTATCGCCCATCTTGATCCTCATCTGGAGATCCTTCTCCTCCAAGGTACTGAAAAGATTCTTGTCACCTGTCATGTGTAATGAAGCTCCACTGTCCAAGTACCACACACATCCCACCATGGATGAAACCATGCATGCGATAAGCAAGAAATCTAGCTCAAACTATGAGGCCAATGCCTCACCATCAGATCCATTCGAGGAACCGTTCTTAGATTTCTTCTATGGAGAATTCATAGCATAATGGACCACTTCATGACAATGAAAGCATCACACTTTCGATTTGTCAATCTTCTTCCCACCATGGGAAGAACCAGATTTGGGATGGGATGCCTTCCATTTCCCTTTCCTTGCCTTACTCGCTAAGGCTAGATTTTCCTCATCATCTTGCTTCAATGAGGATCCATCTCTGGTGCTTCTTCTTATTTCCTCTTGCATCATATATGACCAAAGTCGTTCCCAATCTGGCAATTTTTCTCTTCCATTAACCGAGTCTTGGTAGCTATGCCAGCTCTTAAGAAGACTGAGGAGTGCAAGACTCACCATGTCATCATCAAAAGTCATGATCCCTACACTTCCAAGCTCATCCCTGCAAGTGGTGAGCTTGTTCTGATATGTAGATATCGTGTCACCCTTTCACGCTTGATCTTATGAAGCTTGTCTTTCAGTGTGAGCTTCCTCTGATCCCTTTTATTATAATATAGATCTTTTAATGTTTCCCACTTCAAAAATGATGTCTCCTGCCCATGGAGACTCGAGACAATGTGGTCTCAGACTCCGTCCAAGAGGATTCTCCTTGCTCTAGCCACACTTTTCTTCCATTCCGCCAGTTGAGTAGCATCAGTCAGCTTGGGGACTTCTTAATCAATGAATTCCCTTAGACTATTATCCTCTAATACTGCATCCATGTGATCCTTCCAAACTATATAATTTGAGCTGCCATCAAGGGCACACTCGAGTCTTAAACCGCTAAACACCATTGGTGAAATTGAGATGTGATAAGAACTTGATTTCTATATTAAGGAACCACAACCTTCGAACTCCTCCTTCTTGTATATTGTTCTTCACCTTGATCACCTTCACTCTGATATCATGTGGAAATTCCCATTGTAGATCAATATATTAGGAAATATACTAAAACACAACACAAGATCTACTTCTACAACACTTTGCGGAAGCTTAATCGAATTGAGCAAGATCAAGAGAACACATATAACTCAGAATGAGAAATCAATCACACATAACATAGAAGAAATAACCCGGGGAAAGCCTCAGCCTAAAACCCCAACTCCATGTTATCATACAAGTGGAAATATTGTTGAAGTTACAAAAAGAATCAACTCTCAAGCTATCCTACTCTCTTTGCAATCAAACAATACAACTGACAGACTGAATAGGCATAGTATATGTCCTCCTCAAGCCCTCCAAGCCTCCTATTTCCTTGCGCGGTTTTTCTTGGGATCTAGTGAAGCCACATGTGTGAATTGACCTCATCACACTCACAAAACCTGAAGAAGTAACTGCCTAATCCTCAAGGAAATAATTCCTTCAGCATGCACAGAATATTCACAATGGAATATTCTAGCAACTGATAGTACACTGCCCCTCCATTTCATCTCAACTGGGTCTCTATCTGAACTGACATACATGAGTTATTTATGAGAGAATACTCAATTATCTAAAGTGCAGTAGTTACGTGCATGCAAGCATTAACTACCTGAACTTACATTAATTCAACAAACTATTTGAATTAATCTAACTGTACTTGACTCAGTTAACTAAGTCAACTAATTACAACTCAATATTACAACTCATCCTTATCTCTTTAACTGATGGATAAATTCCTCAATTAATGGAGAAATTGTTGCATGCCCCCAAATAGACTTCATGTATGATTTTCCTTAACTAATTAACTCAAGATGGATTAATTATTTATTTTACAAACAACTCCTAAGTTCAAATTCGAATTTACTTCACTATTTTAGTTTAGGGAATGACTAAAATAGGAGGGTATCCCAAAATTCTATTTATATAATGTTATTTTTAGCACTTCCATTTTTCATTCCTTGTAGTGATGTTCAACACTGGTTGAACTGATATTTATAGCAATGTTATTTTTTGCATTTCTTGTTGTTATTTTCAACAAAATTGTAGCTGAAAGAAATGCTTGAAAAAGGCTACATAAGGCCAATTGTGTCATCATGGGGAGCATATGCATTGTTCATGAAGAAAAAATATGGAATCCTTAGTCTATGCATCCACTATAGGTAGTTAAAAAAGGTTATCATTAAGAATAGGTATCCATTACCAAGAATCAATGACCTCTTTGATCAGTTAAGGGAAGCAACAATTTTCTCCAAGATTTACTTGAGGTTAGGATACCATCATAAAAGAATCGAGGAGGCCATTCATAAAAAATCTTTTACAATAATATATGGGAATTATAAGTTTATAGTAGTACCCTTTGATGATTTGAATTGGATCATTATATCATTTTTTATCCATCTCAATGCATTTGGAGTGGAAAAAGTGGAGGAATTAGCTCACAGGATTGTTTTTTTACAGTGGGACCTAGTTTGGCGAAATACAGTCTAAAACCTTCAAGGAGAATTTTGAGGCATCAAATGATGTTTTTTGGGTGTAAATTTTTATACTATTGCGAACACCTTCTCATGCTATTCTAGACACGGTGAGATTTCCAACGGCGCAAGAATCACTTCAATCAGAGTCCGTATGCAAATGTTATGCCACTCAGAAGTTCACCTTCCTGTTTTCACACCTATAGTTCAGGAGGATGCCACGTTAGCACCTATTATTCATGGAAAAAGGTCTATCCATGTGTTTGTGATGTAAAATACTCTAGAAGATTGTATTTTGTAACTCTAGTTAAGAGTTGATGTAGTCAAACTTAACCACTAGTAAGTTACCGGGATTTTTTATAGCCGAGCCACTAGGAGGAAGAGACATTCCACTCTTTCGAGAGAATTTGGTTCCATAGTTGAGAAAAGATAGCTAGGAGAGATAGGAGGTAGAGAACATAGAGAGGATTTTTGTACTGTAGTAGCCCACGGGCCACAAACATTACTTCTTTGTATTTGTAGCCATATTTCCAGACAAAGAAAGAGAGTGAAGCGGCCTCACCTTCCAGTTGGGTTTTCTCCCAAAAGGGTTTCGTCGAGAGCATATCTTGTGTATTATGTGTGTGTGAGCTTATTTTTCATTATCTAATTTTCTTCTTGATTTATTTTTACAAGCTTGCACTAATTACAATTAATTTACAGATCAAGAAATTAAATAAAACTGTAATAGTGTAGAATCTCAAATTTTTAATATAATATTATCAAATATGTTGTGACGAATTGTCCAATGGAATATTCATGGAATTTTATGGATCATTTGGTATCAGAGTAGGTTTCTTTGTATATTTTGGGGATATTGTAGGGATCTAGATCGGCGAGATTGAAAATATTAAGACCCTAATCATGGGTGATGAATCTGTAAACAAACCTTGTGATCATGCAAAGGTGAGGTTTTCGCGGCTCAAATATCAAGTCATAGATATAAACTACAATGTCAACCTCCTCATGGTGGCCCTAAGAAATAAGCTGGGGATATTTGGAGAAAAAGGGGGTTACTGCAGAGAACAAATCAGAAGGGGGATCGGGAGATTGGGAAGATGCAGATAACTAGCCAAAGGAATAATCCAGAAAAGATCAACCCAATTCAAGTGTCATGAACCAATCCCTATTTAAGGTGGAATGAAAAGTCGATATCAAGCCATACCACGGCGAGATCGATGCTTTTGAGTTGAACAGCTAGTTGTAGCAACTGGAAGTTTATTTCAGTGTTCATCAGATCGAGGAAGGGTAGAAGATCTCATTCATGCAACTCAAATTGGAGGGACGTACACTAACTTGGTGGGAGAGCCACACGAAAACCTTGAGGCTGGAGGGAAAAATCTAGTGGCTAAGTGGGAGGATTTCAAAACCATCACTAAGCCACAATTTTATCCCATTGGGTACGTGGAAGACCACTGGATTTGGTGGCATTACTTTAGGAAAAAGTCAAGCCAAAGCATTCACGAGTACACCACAAAATTTAGAAAGATGGCTATAATGTTAGGTATCTCTCCAAAGAACCCAGATATACTCCTCAAGTATTTCAGGGGTCTGCACTACCATCTGCGTGAGCAAGTGATGTTAAAGCCAAAAATAGTGGATGAGACTTGTGTACAAGCACAATACCTGGAGACCATAGGATTCAAAAGAGCGCAATCAAGCAGACCAAAGCAAAAGGAGCAACATGATGTTTATAAGTAGGGGAAGAAGAAGAAAAAGGGAAGAAAATATTAAAGGACAGTAGTCAAAATGCACTAGTGAAAAGATCCTAGAAACCACTGAAGCCACTGCAACATTAAGGGCCATAGAGAAGAGAGGTGTAGGAAGTTGCATCCATAGCTAAACCTAAAGAACAAGAAGAAAAATAATAATAAGAAGAATCTCATGGTCACTAATTTAAGAAACGAAGTTGAAAGTAGCTCAGACGCAGATGAGGAGATCACCAGTACATCAGTGCAAAATGAGGTTAATTTCAGTAGCCTTCAGTAATAGGAAGAGAAAGAGATGACCAAACTCTTCCATATAGAGATACAGGTAAAAAAGATCAATATTAATGCTTTGTTTGACTCAGGATCGTAGGCAAATCTCATTGTTGCAGATCTAGTCAAGAAGTTGGGGCTGGAAGTTCGTGATCATCCAAACCCATACCCATTGGGATGGGTACATAAGGATGTAGAGCTAAATGTAACAAAACAATGTAAAATTAGATTTTCTATCACTACTGATTTTATTGATGAAGTAAATCTCAATGTAGTTCCCCTTGATGTATTTGGAGTCATGTTTGGGAGTCCATACATGTGAATGCGTGATGCAATATCTATGAAGAGAGATAACCATTACCGTCTCATCAAGGAAAAAATCATTCATCATCAACACGCAGAAAGGCAAGTTGAGAATTTCACTGGTAAGTGCTAACCAAGCTAAGAAATTAATCAGTTCTAGCAAAAAGTATGTTTTATTTTTTTAAGAGAAAATCAGTTTGTAGAGGAGTCAATTAGAGGTGAGAAATCCCTAGGGGGGTGTACTAAGAAATAAAAACAACAATAGGAGGAGTTTTACAGGTATATAATGATGTGTTCCAAGATCCTAAAGGGATACCCCCTAAGAGAGAAGTGGAGCATGAGATCCAACTATTGTCAAAATCCCCATTGCCAAATATTGGGTTGTAGAGGTGGTCTATTGTAGAAGCAAGTGAGGTGAAGAAACAGTTGCAACAACTATTTGAACATGGTGTCATTCGACCAAGTACATCACCATCTGGGTCACCCATAATCATTGTGCCAAATAAGGATGGGACTTGGCAGATGTGTATAGATAATAGGGCATTGAATAAAATCATGCTTAAGAATAGATATCGCTTGCCTAGGATAGACGATCTGCTAGATCAGTTGCAACGAGCAATGTATTTCACCAAGTTAGACTTGAAGTCTAGACACCACCAGGTTTGAGTCAAAGAAGAAGATACATGGAAGGTCGCCTTGAAAACTAGGCAAGGTTTGTATGAGCAGTTAGTTATGCCATTTGGCCTATGTAATGCACCAGCTACATTTATGAGATTAATGAATGATTTACTACACCCTTTAATAGATTCATTTGTTATTTTCTATTTGGATGATATATTGGTATATAGTGCTACCTGGAGGAGCATATTTCACATTAACATAGGTGCTGGAAACATTGAAGAAGCACTAGCTGCTAGCAAATCTCAAGAAGTGCGAGTTTGCATAGTAGTCCTTGGTGTATTTGGGATAGGTGATTGGTGGAGGAGAATTGAAGCTAGATCCTTCCAAGATGGGGACCATCATGAAATGGTTGGTACCTACTAATGTTACTGAGGTTTGGAGTTTCATTGGAGCAACAAAGTACATGAGGAAATCCATAGCCTCGTTTTCTGTGGTACCAACGCCGCTCCACTCCATAACAAAAAGTGGCAAGAGTTTCCAGTTGGGAAAAGGGAAGCATAAGGATTTCGATGAGTTGAATAAGAATATTAGTGAAGCACGAGTTCTCGCATTACCAAACTTGCAATGTCCCTTTGAAGTGGAGATGGATGCGAGTGGGTATGCTATGGGAGTTGTCTTGATGCAAGGAGGAAGGCTCTTTTGCTACCATTATGAATTATTTCACGAGGTAGTCCTTAACTACCCTACCTATGATAAGGAGCTCTATGCCATGACGCAAGTTGTGAAGAAGTGGAAGAACTATGTGATGGGAAAGGAGACAATAATCCACATGGATCACCACCCGTTACAATACCCGTATGCCCAAAATAAGCTACAATAGACTAGGCATTACAAGTGGATGGGGTTTTTACAGTAGTTTCATTTGGTGATCAAGTATAAGAATGGAAACACAAACAAGTTGGCTGATATTCTTTCAAGGCCACCCTCATCAAAGAGTACAACTTTGGGGACTCTTATGCACATGGAGCCATTCACCCATGATGCATACAGATAGGCATATTCAGAATATAAAGACTTCAAGGAGGTGTATTAGCAATTGCAGAATCAGAATCGTGCACAATGACAACAACACCGTTAAAATAAATAGTATTTCTAAATTAGATAAACTTTCTTTATTATTAAATATAAAATTGGATCACTTCTTATTTGCATGTAATTATATGGATGCGTATTTTTGAATCTACATTTATAGCTTAAATTTAAAATAAATCTATTAAAAAATAACTTTATAAACTGCTATTACAATATTGCATACATGCATATTTTAAAAGTAT
Source organism: Pinus taeda (assembly GCA_000404065.3). NCBI lineage: Eukaryota > Viridiplantae > Streptophyta > Pinopsida > Pinales > Pinaceae > Pinus > Pinus taeda. The sequence goes on from APFE030986546.1 coordinate 261,092, forward strand.
TATAATTTTTTTATGAAAAATAAAAATTTAACAAATATAATCCGACATCAAACCTTGGATAAATAACGTACGGGCGAAAGGTGAGAGAGGCTCTACCCCAGTAAAAAGAATTGAGGAAATATTTACCCCCTCTGGTTTTGAACCTATGACCTCTTAGGAGGAAACACATGCTCTTAACCATTAGGCCCACTCAAACTGTATTACATTATTTCATACATACATATTTTAAAAGTATTATAATTCTTTTATTAAAAATAAAAATTTAACAAATATAATCCGACATCAAACCTTGGATAAAGGTGAGAGAGGCTCTACCCCAGTAAAAATAATTGAGAAAATATTTATGTGAAAGGGTTTAGTAACTTTCAAGAATGAATTTAAGGTGGTCAAAAACCTGTGTAGAATCCGGTCCGAGTACAAGATTCGAATCTGAGATCTCAAAAGTGAATGCGGAGTATTCTAACCAGCCCGCCTACAAACATATAGTAATAAGTTGAGTATTCTAAAATGGAGTTGTCTATAATGCGACTTTTTGGAGATTCCGGTGACGGAATCCGGCAGAAGAAATGAGGTTAAATCTTGATTTTTAGCAGTTAAAATGTTTTTTTAACTGCATATTTGGATTCAGCGCCCACCCCTGGGAGCATTGATTGTGCAGAAACTAGCTATCAAACTTAGGATTCCAATGAATTGCTACCGGATTTTGACCGGAAAAATCTGCCGGAAAAGCTTTCAAAAAGTCGCGTTATAGACTACTGCTTCTAAAATCTCACAAACGTATTCCAATGACTATAATTTTTTTATTTATTATCGTAAAATAAAATAAAAATATAAAACTATGCCCAAATAAAATTAATGGGTGTAAATTGGCACATAGCAAAGAAAACCTATTTAATCAAAATTTATTCGTTGATTCCTTGTTTAAATTAACATGAATGTGTATAATTATATTTAAAGGATTTTATTCCGGTATGGAGGTGATTTTTTATATAACACTTAGCATCACGGTTCATCGTTTAGAAAGATTGAAGTTTTAAGATTAATATATATTAACAAAGATTCAAATTTCTATGGATATATATATATATAGATTGATTGATAAAGCAATATATATTGATAAAGCAATGAATAATTAAATTAACAAGGTTAGTTTAAATAAATAATTTATATGGTCTTAATGTTATTTATTGAAATTTATCATTTTAATTATATAGAAAATGTATAATTATTTTTAAGTAATTAATGTTTAAATATTATATTATAATTTATATTAGTATATAAAGAAAAATACGCAAGGAAATGGAGGATTTCTCATTATAAGTAGTATTGGATTATATAAATTAAATTAAAATTTTTAAATTAGGAATAGATTTAATATTTACTAATTTTGTATTAGATGAGTATTAATGATTTAATGAAATTGATTTTTGTTGATAAATTGAGATAAGAATGTTCATGTGTAATATTTCTCTATATTTGATATATATTTTGATGATTCTCATATTTATGAAGTTATGTTAAATTGACATGTGATTCATTTATTATGTGATGTCATGATATATCTTTGATGTTGATATGTTGATGTTATTTTATGATGTGAAGCATGTGGTAATCACATGTAGATTTATGACATGCATAATTTTGTGATTACAATGATGTTAGGTTCTCATGATGACATGCAAGACTTGACATGTGGATTATTTCCTATGATACTATGGTTATTGATAATGCATTGGATATATGTTGATATGTGGTGATGGACAAGAAATCCACAAATGGACCAAGAGGGCTGGTTTATTTGATGATATCATAGGAGCCCATACCTGCGAGGGAGGATATGTAACACCATATGGGTTGTGGACAAACTCAATCAACACTACATATGCTAGTGGTTCCTTTGTCTTGTATAGATCTTGATGGATAGCTCTTGAGGGGCTATGGGACCATCTTGAGGAGGCCAGTGCCTGATATTGTAGGCTAGGTGCCTAGTATTGGATTAGGATGCCAAAGTCTAGTGGGGGTGTAAGGAATTCGATGCATGGGGTTCTGCGCCTTAGTAGTTGTGGAGGGAGTGGACCAACCTTGCAAGATGCCCAGAGTCATTAACTATCGTACTAGATTCATGCCTTGGGGCAGATGACGTTTGAGTCAGGCGCGAGCCTTGGGGCCAGCCTTGGACTAGGATACAAACTAAGGAGGCTTATGCCTAGTTCAGAAAGTGGGAAAAAGGACAGAGATTCCTTGAGATTTCTCGAGTGTTGTGAAAACTTTTAATGCCTGCTGGTTATACTAGTTCAACAGAGGGTGTAGGGCAAATATGAAATAATAAATAACTAACTAAATAAAATGGTTAAATAATTCAACTTAATTTCGGGACGAAATTACTTAAAGAGGGGGAGTATGTAGTGTCCCCTAATAATAATAAAAAATAATAAATAATAAATAATGAAGAAAAATAATAATATATAAAAATAAAATAGTAAATAACAATACTAGAGTTCTAAATAAATATAATATAAATAAACTATACAAATAGTAATATAAGTTATCAAAAAGTAAAAAGGAATAAAATAAGAAAGAATTATATTAAGAGAATTACTAAATTAAGTTAAACTTAAAATAAAGAAATAAAAGTTGCATGTTGACACATGGAGTGTGTGCATGCGGTTCCCCTTCCAATGTTTGGTATATTTAATAGACGGTGAGGAAGATGAGAGATCATTCCATGATTCCATCATCCATTCTCTTGGGAGAAAAGTATTGTGAGGCAAAGGATTCCCTGGCAGTAGTACGTTGATTGAGGGCTCGAGGGTGGAAAGTTGTAGCAAGATTTTGTGCAACTGAGCATACGATTGGGTGGAGAGTCGTCCCCAAAACTTTGTTACGGTTAGCAAGATTCAAATAACATCGAACTTTGAAATCACAAGTAAGGAATATCATCGCCACAGGTAAGTTGTTTTTTTCTCCTATTTCTTAGAAATTCTATGTTAAATAGTTGATAAATTGTGTGTTCATTATAAGTCACATAATTAATCTAATTAGTTGCATGTTTTAAGTTTGGGGTTGTTACAGTTAGGATACCATCATATAAGAATCAAGGAGGAGGCCATTCATAAAACTTCTTTTAGAATAATATATGGGAACTATAAGTTCATAGTAGTACCCTTTGATGATCTGAATTGGATCACTATATCGTTTTTCATCCATCTCGATGCATTTGGAGTGGAAAAAGTGGAGGAATCATCTCACGGGATTGTTTTCTATGGTGGGACCCAGTTTGGCGAAACACGGTCTAAAACCTTCTAGGAGTATTTTGAGGCATCAAACAATGCTTTTTGGGTGTAAAAATTTTCCGCTATTGCGAACACTTTCTCATGCTATTCTAGACACAGTGAGATTTCCAATGGCACAATAATCACGTCAATCGGAGTCTGTATGCAAAAGTTATGCCAATCAGAAGTTCACCTTCCAGTTTTCACAGCTATAGTTCAGGAGGATGCCACGTCAGCACCCATTATTCATGGAAAAAGGGCTAGTCATGTGTTTGTGATGTAAAATACTCTAGAAGATTCTATTTTGTAACTCTAGTTAAGAGTTGATCTGGTCAAACATAACCATTAGTAGGCGACCAGGTTGTGTTATAACCGAGCCACTAGGAGGAAGAGGCATTCCATTCTTTCAAAAGAATTTGCTTCCATGGTTGAGAAAAGATAGCGAGGAGAGATAGGAGGTAGAGAACATAGAGAAGACTTGTGCACTATAGTAGCCCATGGGCCACAAACATTACTTCTTTGTATCTGTAGCCATATTTCTAGGCAGAGAAAGAGAGCAAAGTGACCTCACCTTCTAGTTTGGTTTTCTCCTAAAAGGATTTCCCCTAGAGCATATCTTGTGTATTATGTGTGTGTGAGCTTATTTTTTCATTCTCTAATTTTCTTCTTGATTTACTTCTACATGCATGCGCTAAATACAATTAATTTTACAGATCTAGAAATTAAATAAAACTGTAATAGTGTAGAATCTCAAATTTTGATATAATATTATCAAATCTGTTGTGACGAACTGTCCAACGGAATATTCATGGGAGTTTATGGATCATTTGGTATCAGAGCGGGTTTATTTGGGTATTTTGTTGATATTGTAGGGATCTAGATTGGCGAGGCCAAAAATCTTAAAACCCTAATGATGGACGATGAATCTATAAATGAACCTCGTGAGCCTACAGAGGTGAGGTTTTCGTAGCTCGAAGATCAAGTCATAGATATAAACTGCAATGTCAACCTCCTCATAGTGGCCCTAAGCAATAAGCTGGGGATATTTTGAGAACAAGGGGGTTCGAATATAGATGACAAATCATAAGGGGGATTAGGAGATCAAGAAGATGCAAATAACAAGCTGAAGAAAGAGCTTGAAAAAGATCAACCCAATTCGAGTGTCGTGAACCAATCCCTATTTAAAGTGGAACCAAAAGTCGATATCAAGCCATACCACGATGAGATCGATGCTTTGAAGATGAACCATTAGTTGTAGCAACTAAAAGTTTATTTCAGTGTCCATCAGATCATGGAAGGGTAGAAAATCTCATCTGCGCAACTAAAATTGGAGGGACATGCACTGACTTGGTGGTAGAGCCACACGAAAACCCTAAGGTTGGAGGGAGAACCTTCAGTGATTAAGTGGGAGGATTTCAAAACCCTCATTAAGTCATAATTTTATCTCATTGGGTACGTGGAAGACCAGTGGATTTGGTGGCATTACTTCAGGAACAAGCCGAGCCAAAGCTTGTAGGAGTACAACACAGAATTCATAAAGATGGTTATAATGTTGGGTATCTCTCCAAAGAACCAATTTACACTCCTCAAGCATTTGATGGGTCTATAGTACCATTTGCGTGAGAAAGTGATGTTGTTAAAGCCCAAAATAGTGGACGAGACTTGCGTATAGGCACAATACCTAGAGAACATAGGCCTGAAAAGAGCGTAATCAAGTGGACTGAAGCAGAAAGAGAAACATCATGCTTATAACGAGGGGAAAAAGAAGAAAAAAGGAAGAAAAGATAAAAATACGGTAGCCAAAACACACCAATGAAAAAACTAATGAAACCACTACAACATTGAGGGCCATAGAGAGGAGAAGTGTAGGAAGTTGCATCCATAGCTAAACCTAAAGAACAAGAAGAAATATAATAAGAAGAAGAATCTCATGGCCACTGATTTGAGCAACGAAGTTGAAAGCAACTCAGGTGCGGATGAGGAGATCACCTGTACATCAGTGCAGAAGGAGGTTAATCTTAGTAGCCTTCCGTAATAGGAAGAGAAAGAAATGACCAAACTCTTCCATGTAAAGACACAGGTTAAGAAGACGAATATTGATGCTCTGTTTGACTCGGGATCGTAGGTAAATCTCATTATAGCAAATCTATTTAAGAAGTTGGGGCTGGAATTTCGTGATCATCCAAACCCATACCCACTGGGATGGGTACATAAGAATGAGAAGCTAAAGGTAACAAAACAATGTAAAATTAGATTCGCTATAACTATTGATTTTATTGATGAAGTAAATTTGATGTGGTTCCCCTTCATGCATTTGGAGTTGTTTTTGGGAGTCCATACATGTGCATGCATGATGTAATATTCATGCGGAGAGCTAACCAGTACCATCTCATCAAGGACAAAAAATCATTCATCATCAACACTCATAAAGGCAAGTCGAAAATTTCACTGGTAAGTGCCAACAAAGGTAAGAAATTGATCAGTTCCAGGAAGAAGTGTGTTTTATTGTTTTAAGAGCAAATAAGTTTGTAGAGGAGTCAATTCGAGGCAAGCAATCCCTAGAGGGATGTACTAAGAAACAAAACAACAATTGGAGTTTTTAAAGGCATATAATGATGTGTTCTGAGATCCTAAAGGGATACCCCCTAAGAGAGAAGTGAAGCATGAGATCCAACTATTGCCAGACTCCCCATTGCCAAATATTAGGTTGTATAGGCAGTCCGTTATAGAAGCAAGTGAGGTGAAGAAACAGTTGTAACAACTATTGGAACATGGTTTCATTTGACCGAGTACATCACCATCTGGGTCACCCATCATCATTGTGCCAAAGAATGATGGAATATGACGGTTGTGTATAGATTATAGGGCTTTGAATAAAATCTTGCTTAAGAAAAGATATCTCTTTCCCAGGATAGTCGATCCACTCGATCAGTTGCAGAAAGCAATGTATTTCACCAAGTTGGACTTGAAGTCTGGATATCACCAGGTTCGAGTCAAAGAAGAAGATACATGGAAGGCCGCCTTCAAAACCAGGAAAGGTTTGTATGAGGAGTTAGTTATGCCATTTGGCCCATGTAATGCACCAACTACATTTATGAGATTAATCAATGATGTATTGTACCCTTTTATAGATTCATTTGTTATTTTCTATTTGGATGATATACTGGTATAAAGTGCTACCTAGGAGGAGCATATAACACATTTGGCGCAGGTGTTGGAAACATTGAAGAAGCACTAGTTGCTAGGAAATCTCAAGAAGTGTAAGTTTTCACAACAACCCTTGGTGTATTCGGGATATGTGATTGGTGGAGGAGAATTGAAGCTAGATCCTTCCAAGATGGAGAACATCATGAAATGGTCAGTGCCTACTAATGTTACTGAGGTTCGGAGTTTCATTGGAGCAGCACAGTACATGAGGAAATCCATAGCCTCATTTTTCAGTGCTAGCAGCACCGCTCCACTCCATAACAACAAGTGGCAAGAGCTTCCAGTTGGGAAAAGGGCAACATCAGGATTTCGATGAGTTAAAGAAGAATATTAGTGAAGCACGAGTTCTCGCATTACCAAACTTGCAACATCCCTTTGAAGTGGAGACAAATGCGAGTGGGTATGCTATGGGAGTTGTCTTGATGCAAGGAGGAAGGCTCGTTTGCTACCATTATGAATTATTTCATGGGGTAGTTCTTAACTACCCTAACTATGATAAGGAGCTCTATGCCATGGTGCAAGCTGTGAAGAATTGGAAGCACTATCTGATGGGAAAGGAGACAATAATCCACATAGATCAGCAGTTGTTATAGTACCTGTAGGCCAAAAATAAGCTACAACAGAGCACGCATTACAAGTGGATGGGGTTTTTGCAGCAGTTTCATTTGGTGAACAAGTATAAGAATGGAAACACAAACAAGTTGGTTGATATTCTTTCAAGGCCACCCATATCAAAGATTACAACTTTGGGGACTCTTATGCACATGGAGTCATTCACCCATGATGCATACAAACATGCATATTCTAAAGATAAGGACTTCAAGGTGGTGCATTGGCAGTTGCAGAGTCGGAGTCATGTGCACGATGGCGACAACACCGTTGACTACCATCTCTAGGAAGGGTTACTCTACAGGTTGTATAAGCTATGTGTTCCTAAATTTGAACGTTTGCAGCTAATTAGAGAGGCTCACACCTCTAAGGTTGCAGGGAACTTTGGTGTAGGGAATACCGTGGCTAACTTGAAGAGGTATGTATATTGGCCCAAGATGCAAGAGCGGGTGGCTAGGTTCATAAGAGGATGCATGCTTTGTTGTACCAACAATCTTAGCAACATGAAACAAGGTTTGTATCATCCCTTACCTGTACCTATTCATCCTTGGGAAAGCATTTCCGTGGACTTTGTGGGAGGTTTACTGAAAAACAAGAAGGGACATGACTACCTGTTCGTGGTAGTTCATGGGTTCAATAAGATGTGTGTTCTGATGCCCTATAAAAAGACCATCAATTGACAAGAAGTAGAAAACTTGTTCTTTGGACAGGTCTGAGTACATTTTTTGATTCCAACGAGCATCATTTCAGACACGGATATAATATTTCTTAGTGAATTTTGGACTACATTGTGGGAGAAGTTGGACACGAAGTTGAAGAGATCTACAACGTTCCATCCATGGACAGATGGGCAAACAGAAGTAGTCAATAGGACTTTGGTGAAACTTTTGAGGGGTGACAAGTAGAAGCATCCGAAAGCCTAGGATGAAAATATTGTATATATGCAACATTCTTATAATAGATCAGTTGACACTTCTATAGGATAGTCCCCATTTGGAACTTGTTTTGGATATTTTCCACCTTCACCTTTAGATATTGCATATGGGAAACAAGGAGGAGTGAAGGAAGACCTTACATGAGATGCTTTGAGGGCTGAAAATTTTGTAGGGAAGATTAGGAAGATCCATCTATAGGTATAGGAAACACTACAAAAGTCACAGGTGAAGTATAAGTCCAGGCATGATCAGCACATAATAGATAATTCATTCAAGGTGGGAGACAAAGTATGGCTACAGTTAAATAAGGATATCTTGTAGGGGCCTGGTAAGAAAATCAAGGCTCTAAGGTATGGTCCCTTTAAGATAGTACATTGTCCCTCCATCTGGTATCAACTGGGTCTCTTTCTAGCAACTGATAGTACATTGTCCCTCCATCTAATATCAACTAGGTCTCTTTCTGAACTGACATGCATGAGTTATTTATGAGAGAATACTTAGTTATCTAAAGTGCAGTAGTTACATGCATGCAAGCATTAACTACCTACACTTACATTAATTCAACAAACTATTTGAATTAATCTAACTCGACTTGACTCAGTTAACTAAGTCAACTAATTACAACTCATCCTTATCTCTTTAATTGATGGATAAATTCCTCAATTAATGGAGAAACTGTTGCATGTCCCCACATAGACTTCATGTTTGACTTTCCTTAACTAATTAACTCAAGATGAATTAATTAATTATTTTACAAACAGCTCCTATGATCAAATTCAAATTTTACTTCACTATTTTAGTTTAGGGACTGAATAAATAGGAAGGTATCCTAAAATTCTATTTATATAATGATATTTTTAGCACTTCAATTTTTCATTCCTTGTAGCTACGTTCAACACTGGTTGAACTGTTGTTTATAACAGTGCTATTTTTAGCATTTCTTGTTGCTATTTTCAACAAAATTGTAGCTGAAAGAAATGCTTGACAAAGGCTACATAAGGCCAAGTGTGTCATCATGGGGAGCATATGTATTATTCATGAAGAAAAAAGAGAATGCTTAGACTATGCATCCACCATAGGTAGTTAAAAAAGGTTACCATTAAGAATGGGTACCCATTACCAAGAATCAATGACCTCTTTGATCAGTTAAGGGAAGCAACAATTTTATCCATGATTTACCTGAGGTTAGGATACCATCATATAAGAGTCAAGGAGGAGGCCATTCATAAAAATTATTTTACAGTAATATATGGGAATTATAAGTTCATAGTAGTATCCTTTGATGATCTGAATTGGATCATTATATCATTTTTTATGCATCTCGATGCATTTGGAGTGGAAAAAGTGGAGGAATCATCTCATAGGATTGTTTTTTTTACGGTGGGACCAAGTTTGGCGAAATACGGTCTAAAACCTTCAAGGAGAATTTTGAGGCATCAAACGATGTTTTTTGGGTGCAAAATTTTTATGCTATTACGAACACCTTCTCATGCTATTCTAGACATAGTGAGATTTTCAACAGCGCAAGAATCACTTCAATCGGAGTCCATATGCAAATGTTATGCCACTCAGAAATTCACCTTTCTATTTTCACACCTATAGTTCGGGAGAATGCCATGTCAACACCCATTATTCATGGAAAAAGATCTATCCATGTGTTTGTCATGTAAAATACTCTAGAAGATTTGATTTTGTAACTCTAGTTAAGAGTTGACGTAGTCAAACTTAACCACTAGTAGGCTACCAAGTTATGTTATAACCGAGCCACTAGGAGGAAGAGGCATTCCACTCTTTCGAGAGAATTTGGTTCCATAGTTGAGAAAAGATAGCTAGGAAAGATTGGAGGTAGAGAACATAGAGAGGATTTGTGCACTGTAGTAGCCCATAGGCGACAAACATTACTTCTTTGTATCTGTGGCCATATTTCCAGATAGAGAAAGATAATGAAGCGGCCTCACCTTCTCGTTGGTTTTTCTCCCGAAAGGGTTTCCTTGAGAGCATATCCTGTGTATTATTTGTGTGTTACCTTATTTTTTCATTATCTAATTTTCTTTTTGATTTACTTTTACATGCATGCACTAATTACAATTAATTTTACAGATCTAGAAATTAAATAAAACTGTAATAGTGTAGAATCTCAAATTTTATATATAATATTATCAAATCTGTTGTGACGAACTGTCGAACGGAATATTCATGGGATTTTATGGATCATTTGGTATCAGAGTGGGTTTATTTGGGTATTCTGTGGATATTGCAGGGATCTAGATCAGCGAGGCCAAAAATCTTAAAACCCTAATGATGGACGATGAATCTATAAACTAACCTCGTGAGCCTATAGAGGTGAGATTTTCGTAGCTCGAAGATCAAGTCATAGATATAAACTGCAATGTCAACCTCCTCATGGTGGCCCTAAGCAATAAGCTGGGGATATTTGGAGAAGAAGGGGGTTCGAATGTAGATGACAAATCATAAGGGGGATCAGGAGATCAAGAAGTTGCAAATAACAAACTGAAGAAAGAGCTTGAAAAAGATCAACCCAATTCCAGTGTCATGAACCAATCCCTATTTAAAGTGGAATGAAAAGTTGATATCCATCCATACCATGATGAGATCGACGCTTTGAAGATGAACCACTAGTTGTAGCAACCGAAAGTTTATTTTAGTGTCCATCAGATCAAGGAAGGGTAGAAAATCTCATTTGCGCAACTAAAATTGGAGGGACATGCACTAACTTGGTGGTAGAGCCACACAAAAACCATAAGGTTGGAGGGAGAACCTTCAGTGACTAAGTGGGAGGATTTCAAAAACCTCATTAAGTCATAATTTTATCCCATTGGGTACATGGAATACCAGTGGATTTGATGGCACTACTTTAGGAAAAAGCCAAGCAAAAGCTTGTAGGAGTACAACACATAATTCATAAAGATGGCTATAATGTTGGGTATCTCTCCAAAGAACCCAGTTATACTCCTCAAGCATTTGAGGGGTCTACAGTACCATTTGCGTGAGCAAGTGATGTTGTTAAAGCCCAAAATAGTGGATGAGACTTGCATATAGGCACAATACCTAGAGAAAATAGGCCTGAAAAGAGCGTAATCAAGCGGACTGAAGCAAAAAGAGAAACATGATGCTTATAAGAAGGGAAAAAAGAAGAAAAAATGAAGAAAAGATAAAAATACGGTAGCCAAAACACACCAGTGAAAAAACTAATGAAACCACTACAACATTGAGGACCATAGAGAGGAGAAGTGTAGGAAGTTGCATCCATAGCTAAACCTGAAGAACAAGAAGAAATATAATAAGAAGAAGAATCTCATGGCCACTGATTTGAGCAACGAAGTTGAAAGCAACTTAGGCGTGGATGAGGAGATCACCTGTACATCAATGCAGAAGGATGTTAATCTAAGTAGCCTTCAGTAATAGGAAGAGAAAGAAATGATTCTCTGTTAAGAAGACGAAGATTGATTCTCTGTTTGACTCGGGATTGTAGGTAAATATCATTATAGCAGATCTATTTAAGAAGTTGGGGCTGGAATTTTGTGATCATCCAAACCCATACCCACTAGGATGGGTACATAAGAATGCGAAGCTAAAGGTAACCAAACAATGTAAAATTAGATTTGCTATCACTATTGATTTTATTGATGAAGTAAATTTAATGTGGTTCCCCTTGATGCATTTGGAGTCATTTTTGGGAGTCCATACATGTGCATGTGTGATGTAATATTCATGCGGAGAGCTAACCAGTACCGTCTCATCAAGGACAAAAAATCATTCATGATCAACACTCACAAAGGAAAGTCGAAAATTTCACTGGTAAGTGCCAACAAAGGTAAAAAATTGATCAGTTCCAGCAAGAAGTGTGTTTTATTGTTTTTAAGAGAAAATTAGTCTATAGAGGAGTCAATTCGAGGCAAGCGATCTCTAGAGGCATTTACTAAGAAACAAAAACAACAATTGGAGTTTTTAAAGGCATATAATGATGTCTTCCAAGATCCTAAAGGGCTATCCCCTAAGAGAGAAGTGAAGCATGAGATCCAACTATTGCCAGACTCCCCATTGCCAAATATTAGGTTGTATAGGCGGCCTGTTATAGAAGCAAGTGAGGTGAAGAAACAGTTGCAACAACTATTAGAACATGGTTTCATTTGACCAAGTACATCACCATCTCGGTCACCCATCATCATTGTGCCAAAGAATGATTGAACATGACAGATGTGTATAGATTATAGGGCGTTGAATAAAATCTTGCTTAAGAAAAGATATCTCTTTCCCAGGATAGTCGATCCACTCGATCAGTTGCAGAAAGCAATGTATTTCACCAAGTTGGACTTGAAGTCTGGATATCACCAGGTTCGAGTCAAAGAAGAAGATACATGGAAGGCCGCCTTCAAAACCAGGAAAGGTTTGTATGAGGAGTTAGTTATGCCATTTGGCCCATGTAATGCACCAACTAGATTTATGAGATTAATCAATGATGTATTGTACCCTTTTATAGATTCATTTGTTATTTTCTATTTGGATGATATACTGGT
>APFE030986546.1:279274-344949 GCA_000404065.3 Pinus taeda
TATATTTTTCCATTATTATGTAAAGTAATTTTTAAAATACCCTTTTTCTAAACTAAATATGAAAGAGAATTTATTTCTAAACTAAATACAAAAGAGAATTTTTTAATGTATAAAACGTGTTTATGTATAATTAGCGTAATTTATAATTTCTAAAATGTTATTTACTCTATATCATGCATATAGTAAGGAATTTACTCTATATCATGCATATAGTAAGGAAGGAAAGTGTTATTTACTCTATATCATGCATAAAGTAAGAGGGGAAAGTGTTATTTACTCTATATCATGCGTAAAGTAAGAGGGGAAAGTGTTATTTACTCTATATCATGTGTAAAGTAAGGGAGGAAAGTGTACGCTAGAAATATGAAATTATTAAGTTGCATTTTATTTTATGTTAAATATGAAATATGTTAATTTTATTTGTAAAACTAAATATAAATAAGTTAACTATGTTAATCTGTGTTGTTTATGTTCATGAATAATTAATCTAATTAATTACACATATAAGTAATTGAAATTAATATATATATATATATATAACTAAATATTTCTAATACATTGTTTATTTACACTAGTCAAGTCTTTACATCTCTCATATAATTGTCAAATATTTTCTTAGTTAAGTATATATTATGATTATTCTTTAAAATTACATATTTATGAAGAGAATTGGGTATATATTTTTGAAATTTTACTACTGATTTTTATTAGTCAATCCATGTCATAGCACATGTGTTTGTGGCATAGTAAAGAACACTTTTTATTTCACTAGATATTGTTAAAACCTTCAAAAAAATCTCTTTATTGAACTACTTTGCTAATACAATTTTCTAATAAAAATAACACCCTATCTACATTTTTCTAGGTTAAGGGAAACAATGGAGCAATAACCCATTGCCACCTCAACTAATGTTCTCTGTTCTTTACAGACATTCACCAATGTGAGGACATTCGTTATGATGAGGATCACTAAATGGATAGACTAGTGATAGGGTGTGGGGTGATCCTAGAAGCATATTGAGCTGAGGTGCTCAAATAAGTGGCTTACTTGCTCTGGAGGCAAGGTTTAATGCTATCTTGGAAGGGCTTAAGGGGAAACTAAACGTTTTATGTTTAGGGTATGTATCTTATAATGGAGGTTCCTAGACCTTTGAAATTCTTGTGAAAGCTTGGATTCCGAGTGATCCTTAAAGAATTACACTTAATAGTGTATGAGACCACAGAGAGCCAAGTGGACCCACGGTGTATTACCTGTATCAAACATTTCTCTCATGCATAGCCTCTCAAAGTAATGAATGGGAGTAGATGGCATGTGCTCTTCCTCCTCCTCTTCCTCTTCCTCTTCAACTTCATCTTCATAATGATTTTCTCAAGATGTCATGGTCCCCTCCAGTGGAAGGAGTTCATGGGCAGCTTGCAACGATGATATCTCTCCCTCTATTTCCTCATGGCCAGCTTCTAGTTCATGGGCATCTTGCAGCGATGACATCTCCCCTTCTATTTCCTCATGGGCAGCTATGTCTGCTTGTAGCGATTATATCTCATCTTGTGTTTTGTCGTACCTTGCCTTCTTTCATATGTGCTCGTCGACCATGGCTCACTTTTTATATTATGACCTGAACTTATTGGTAGAGTTAGCCGCACTGGTTAGTTTGATGGGTCAAAATTATTGTGTCCATAGATGCTATAGGGTAATGTAATGTATCTTTAATATTTGGTCAAATTTACATTACATAAAAATAAATTAACATTAATATAAACATATTAATAGCTTTGAGTATGCCTTAAATTTGTTTTTCTATGATTAAAAGTCGGTCTTCCTAAGACCTAAGGAAATAGGTTAATGAACCAAGACCAAGAGACATTGGCATGAGTGAAAACCTGCCCCTTTATGGATCACTACTAGATCTGGCATGAGTGAAACTCCACCCCTTTATGGATCACTACTGGATCCATGAATAATGCTGGTGAGTGAGTTTTCCTTGAATAAAGGTGATGAGTCAAACTCTACCCCTTTATGGATCACTACTGGATCCGCCAATAACAGTGATGAGTGAGTTTTCCTTGAATAAAGGTGATGAGTCAGCTTGGGAAACTCCGCCCCTTTATGGATCACTACTGGATCCGTGAATAACGGTGATGAGTGAGTTTTCCTTGAATAAAGGTGATGAGTCAGCTTGCATTTACGGATAACAGCCAGAGATGGTTGTCCTCACTACTCGTTTGGTACTTAGTTATCATAGTTTTTCCCACCTACAATGGGAGTATATTTATATAAACATTTAAATTTGGTCAAAATAAAATAAATACATCTAGAGACATGTTAATTCTTATTTTATATCTATATATAAAAGAATATAATGGACAAAACCGTAGGTTGTCAAAAACCGTATATGCCAAAAACCACCACTCCCTGAAAATTGACTATTTACAATCAATTTGATTTTAATACGTATTTTATTTTATTTAAATTAAAATAAAATTTTATATGATTTTAACTGAGTCAAAATGTTTACATAACATAACAAGTGATCCCAACATCTCTTCTATACTGGGCTAGATAGCGGCTCTCCGCCAAAAAAATAAAAATAAAAATAACATTAAAAGTACAATAATAATAAAAACAAAAACAACCCTTGGGATTGAGAACCCATAGTATTGATGTGTGGTATTCATGTGGAATATAGTCTTTTAAAGGGGAAATTAAACCAACCTAGATCCATCTTAACTCCAAATCTACTAAGCACTCAGAGGGATCAAAACTCTAAAAACATTAATGTAATGTAATCTAAACATTTTAGCTAAGTCAAAATAAAATAAAATAATTTAAAATAAAAATAAAAATAATCGTATAAAAATAAAATAAAAATGTCCATGGTATTGTGAACTTATGGTATTGTTCCATGGTATTCATGTGGAATATATATTATTTAAAAGGATAATTAAACCGACTTAGACCCATCTTAACTGCAGATCCAAAAGGATCCATATCTAAAAGGATCAAATTTCTTGAAATCCAAACCTCTTTTAAAGTGAAAAAGGATTTGATCCCTTTGAGCCCTTGGTAAATCCCGAGTTAAAATATATCTACACTAGTATGCATTTGTGATGCATGTGAGAAAATAATAAGAAAATATAATATAGTTTTATTTGATTTTATTAGGTCTAAAATTTATATTTATGACTAAAAATAATGAGCAAATATTATATCGTATTATATTATTCAATTATTTTTAAAAGTAATTTTTGAAATACCTTATTTCTAAACTAAATATGGAAGATAATTTTTTAATGTATAAAACATTTTGATTTGTAATTAGCTTAATTTACAATTTCTAGAATATTATTTACTCTATATCATGAGTAAAGTAAGGGAGGAAAGTGTAGGTTAAAAATATGAAATTATTAAGTTGTATTTTATTTTATGTTAAATGTGAAATGTGTTAAAATATTATGTTGATTTGTAAAATCAAAGATAAAAAAGTTAACGTTGTTAATATGAAAGTGTTGTTTATGTTGCTATGAATATTTTAATCTATTAATTAGAAATATAAGTAATTGGAAATTATATATATATAATTATCTCTAACACATTGTCTATTTACACTTGTCAAGTCTTTACATCTCTTATCTAATTGTTAAATATTTTCTTGGTTAAGTATATATTATGATTATTTCTTAAAATTACATGTTTATGAAGAGAATTGGGTATATATTTTTGTAATTTTATTACTTGAAATTACTTCAAAATTGGAGGTTACCTGTGAGACACAGTAGCCCAGTAGGGGCCAAGAGATTGAAATTTTTTGATGGGTGGTTTGTAAGATAAATGATGCCCTAAGAGACCTAATGGGGCTAGGCCTAGAAAATGAGAGGGAGTAGGATGAAAATGGTTTAAGGTGATCACCTTTGGGTGGACTAGTGCCCAATACTTTGGGGAGAAATGGGGTTAGGTAGAATTATGACTATTGACCTTCAACTTTTCTAGGTCAAGGAGGCCTCAAATACAACTTTGCTTGGCATTGGGGAAGCAACAAAAGTAGCTTCAAAGACTTTATACTTCGATTTGAAATATAAATGGCTTATGAAGATGAATTTTAGTAATGAAAAATCCATAGGAATATGCATTCATTATATATGGCCCATTCATGAAGCATTCACTATCCAGAAACAAAATTTCCACAACTTCGCATAAGAGATACAACAAATAAGCCCTAGTACAGTGAAATCCCAACAACAATGTATGTCAAAAAATTAGAAAGAAAGAATAGAATCAAAATGTACATACACGTATAAGAATATATCCAACCATCTAAAAACTTTCGATCAAGAAGCTCCAAGACATATGAAAATTATCCAAACATCAAAATTCATACCATACTCCAAAAATTATTCCTCCAAGAAAGATAGTGAAAATCTCTAAAGAGATACAAGTTCCAAATCCAAGTGATGAGGCTAAAATGAATCCTCATCACTTCTATTTATACGCTTATAATGAGTTTGATTTAGCTACTTGGACTACATTAGCCCCTAAGATTAAATAATGTGCAAAACAAATAACTTTTGGTCACAAACCCACCAAACTAGCACATAAACAAAAGAATAAGCCTCTCAAGAGGTCGACTGATCAATAATACATGTCGTTGGGCCTTTTAAGAAGCCTGATAAAGTCCATAAGTGCCACAATGATAAACAAGACTCCCAAAAGTAGTGGACAAGGGGTTTTCCCATTTTTATCTATATAATAAACTTGTGGTGCTCCCAATGGGTGTGAAGGCACACAAGTAACCTCATCAGTCTCCATGTATATCGAAGATGCCTGTAGACCATCTATAAGGTATCAAATGATGGTGTAAATGTTTTCTAATCAGCATACAAGTCATGGGTGATCTGCCAAGTGCATGGTACAACTGTGGGGTCGACTCGTCCTAGTGAACCAGATGCATCTTCCTCAGCCAATAGGTGAATCTAGAAAAATATTTGAATATTTGTGGGGGTTCATGGAGTGTTGTCTGCTACTATGAAGACCTGTGTCTCTTAACACACCCTACATGTTCCAATGTAGCCCTCTGGAGGGTTATGACCTTGTATAGGGAGACTAAACCCAAAATGGAGACCATATACAATCCTGCATAAGATTGAATGCATGCCCTAGCCTTCCAATAAAACAAGTCATCAAATGAAATTGAGTTAAAGAGCTTACAAAACCATGGACAATAGGTGGGCACATCATAATGGCATGCCCTTCCACAATGGGCTTTGGCATGTGCTAATGTCTCCAACCTCTAAGTGGGATTCACCAAGTATCCTATTAGGTGGTTTCTACCTTTAAAGGGAATAAGGGTTTCTACATGCTCGTGTAAAAGAGTAGCTAATAAAAGGGAATCCCACAATTGGGTATATAATGTAGAGGAGAGAGAAATTGTGGTGCATGAGGTTCCTCAACCTTGATTTTCCACCCTCTTTATATGCCTTTTGACTTTTTTGATTTTTCTTTGATTAACTACTCAGGGTTCAAGGGATAAGAGCATGTTATGTAAGGTATAGCAGTGGATATCGCCTTTAATTTATGGTTTTTCATTACCCACCAGGGGTTCGGATAATCATGGGTTCTTGAATGATAAAGGAGGCTCATCTAGGGCCTATAGGAACCAGGGTGATGGAGATGATAATGGGGCAGAGCTCATGCATTGGCCTTTTCCAATGTACTAAATGTGTTTGTCCTGACCATATTTTGCATTTTGTGGTACATTTTCCTATTGAATGTGGCCAATTATGATTTTACTTTTCTTTTTAGCTGCATCAACCATTGGGGCATCATTCCAGGCCTTACCCAAGGTTTGGGAAAGGGGAGGGAGAAGGCTAGCCCTATGCGGACCCAGGTGGGATAAATGACAAATGGGGTTATAATGAGTGGAAGGCGACTGATATGTGTGGATGAGGGTTTCCCATCTATTACTATCCCTAGAGCCCAAATGTCAGTAAAAGAGATCTCATGGGATTAAGATCTAGGGCATAAGAGCATAGGCCTAACCCACTCTTTTTTCGCCGAATCCTTTTGTTAATCCATGCCCAGAAGTATCAATGATAATTAAACTATAATACTCAATTACCAAATGACAAGGCATACCTTTAGGTTTGCGAGGCCCATCTTCAAACATACAATCATGACAGATGGGTGAGGGACCACATGGTTGGCTCAGGTGGGAGAGAAATGACATTATGAGCTAGATGTTGGTTGTAAGGGGTTATTGGTTGTCAGTTGACGACCATGTCATAGAATGTTTTCTCTTAGGGATTTAACCCACAAAATGGTAGGTAATATATATTTCCAACTAGGATGCGAACTCTCAAAAATTTGGACAAAGCTACTTGAATGGGAGGTCATGAGAACTCCAACAATCCTTGGTTACCACAAACTTGTTGCCTACACATATAACATATGAAAAACATGAGGTGACATGATTTCGAGATGTCTTATGGTCGCACATGCTTGGATTAGACCCATAGAGTTGACTCGTATGAATAAACTTTCAAATGCAGAATTTAACTGAAACTAACGTATCATGTGAAATATCATACAACATTAGTTCCAATGCAAAAATCAGCATTCAATGCATCCTACTCTAACATGCATATGGTTAAAAACTAATACTAAATGTACTCATAAAGCCAGTGCAACCAACATATCATCCAAACAATATAAATATGTCGATCTATATGATTACTCGTAGAAAATTCCAAAGAAAATGTGGATAGAATCACATGGATGATAAGGCCAGTAGGAGGTATGAAAATATAATGCCAACACATGCGTAATCATGCAAGAAGAGGTAAGAAAATGATGTACTCTAGTCCATGATATCCTCTGTTTTAACCAAAATATAGAGATGTCAATGATTAGGCTCATAAAATTTTGATGGATGGCAACCTCGAGCATATTATTATGGTCCTTATTATTTATGTCATATTTCATGGCCTCTACAAGGTTATGATTAGTAGGGAAGGGAGATTGATGAGATGGATAGGAACAAGTATGTTTCCTGTGATGATCACACTAGAAAGGGGAGATTATATATTTATTATGATCCTAAGGGGGTGCCCAAGGAGATAAAGAAGATTCAGTGAGGGGTTCTTTGTCCACACTACCCTTAAAAAGGGGAAAGGGATGAAGGTTACTTGAGATCATATGAGAACAAGTGCGAGAATCACTCTCAAAATTATGAACAAGAAAAAAAGGAAAAATGGGAGGGTGGATTGTTATATCCAATATGTTTCTCTTCCATAAAGTCATCATCTAAAGGCACAGGTGATTTGAATATAGAATCATGAGGAGAATAGGCAGGAGCCTTATCGGTTTCCTTACTATTGGCATAAAAAAATTGGTTTTCCATAGAATGACAATCAATTACTACCAACTGCCCCTTTTCATGCCAAGGAAAATAATAATTCTCCTTCCCAAGGGTATCGATGGATATGTCATCATAAATAATATCTGAGAGAAAGGGAGGACCAAGTTCAGCCTCATCCTCCTTGTCAGTGTTGTAAATGGGAGCACAATCAAATTGAGGACGAATAATTTACCATTTCTCCTTTTCAATGTGGAAGTAATCTCCAATGTCATCTTCTAAGGGGAAAATTGGATCACTTTCCTCAAGGTTCTAAAAGGGAGAGTCATCATGGGTAATATCCTCGAAAAGGGTAAGTTTTGTCTCAACTTCATCCTTTTTGTCATGTGAACCTAAGGAGGACTCGTCTTCATTAATTAGATTCTCAATGTCTTGATGATGGTCAATGAAAGCTTCTTCTTGGATGCTTAATGTGGGGCATACTTGAAAATGTATAATAAATCCATCAAAGAACTCCTCAATAGATGAGATGCTCTTAGGTTCATGATCATGCAACCATGAGTTATGACCACTAAGAGATCCCATGAAAAACAACATAATGAAATATTGTTGAACAATATCCTTTCTTGAAGCATTTGCATTAAATATTTCTACGTGGTCAATTGCAGAGAGTGCATCACCATCAAACATGGGCACCCCATGTACCTTCCTTCCTCTGAAATGATTAGGGTGCCTAGGGATGCTAACAATGTCCAAAGTGAGAAATTTATCAAAGAAATACAACCTTTTTGAGATATACATAAAAAATATGTAGGAGTCTCCAGGGTGAATTTAAAGATGCCTAGAAAAATGAATGTTTCACCCTATAAGCATCAACCTTAAAGTTCAATGAAGAACTAGGGCTTCGTTCTTCCAATGGATTCACCAATAATGTTATGTCAATATGTCATATGGGGAACCAAACACACATTTCGTTTCCCTGGAAATGATACCAGAAATGTTTCTCCTCAAACTAGCAAGTGTCCTAAAGGGGGACCCTTGAAGAGATACTACTAGGCTAAGGGAAACAATGGAGCAATAGCCCACTGTCACCTCGGCTAAGGCTCCCTTCTCTTTATGAACTTTCACCAATGGGAGGTGACACATTATGATGAGGATAAATAAATTGATAGACCAAAGATAGAGTGAGGGGTGATCCTAAAAGCCTACTCACAAGAAAGGCTCAAATGTGTCGCTTTCTTTCTTCGGAGCAAGTTTTAAATCTCCCCAGGAAGGGCTTAACGGGAAATTCGAAGTTTTAGATATCAAAATATCTTGTAAATTTGAATGATCTTTCATTCTTATTGTAAATCATGCCTCTGCTATTTCAAATATCAAAATCCAACAAAGAGAAATTGCATTAGCATCTCATGGAAAAATATCTCTTTTGTGGATAGTTACCCCTACTCTTATCGATTCAACCTGCATTCCCGAACAACTGTTAGAGATGGTTGTCCTCACTACTAGTTTGACAACTTAGTTATGATGGTTTCCCACCTATAGGGGTATATATACTCTATATATAAAATATATATATATATATATATTATATTAATATATTAATATATATATATATATATATATATATAGATATATATTAATATATAATAGTATTGCGTTTCATCAATTAAATATATATATAATAATTAATAATATAATATTATATATATTAGATAGCATATACATATACTATTCTTATAATAAGAAATAGATGGGAAAAACCATAGGTGTAAAACCTATATCAAAAACACCAACGTAAATAAAAATAAAAATAACACTAACAATAACAATAAGAAAACAAAAACAACCCATGGATTGAGAACCCATATGATCCGTAGTATTCATGTGGAATATAGTCTTTTAAAGAAGAGATTAAACCAACCTAGATCCATCTTAACTCCAAATCTTCTAAGCACTCTGATGGATCAAAACTCTAGAAAGATTAATGCCATGTAATGTAAACATTTTAGCTAAGTCAAAATAAAATAAAATAATTTAAAATATAAATATAAATAATCGTATAAAAATAAAATAAAAATCCATGGGATTGTGAACTTATGGTATTGTCCCATGGTATTCATGTGAAACATATCTTATATAAAGGGATAATTAAACTAGCCTAGACCCATCTTCACTATAGATCTAGAAAGATCCATATCTAAAAGGATCACATTTCTTTAGGTCCAAACCTGTTTTAAAGTGAAAAGAGATTTGATCCCTCTGAGCCTTTGGTAAATCACAACTTTAAATATATCTAGGCTAGTATGCATTTATGATACATGTGAGAAAATAATGAGAACATATAATATAATTTTATTATATTCTATTATGTGTAAAATTTATATTTATGCTGAAAAATAATTAAAAAATATTATATTTTTCAATTATTTTTAAAAGTAGTTTTTGAAATACCTTATTCCTAAACTAAATATGAAAGAGAATTTTTTAATTTATAAAAAATTCCACAAACGTACTTGGGATAAGGAGCTAGGAAGAAAGAAAAATTACTATATTGATGTGTTTAATCCCACTCATAATCATCAATCAAAAGCATACATAGAGGCCAATATCTCTTGGAGAGCCAAAGTTCTTATTACTCAGTTAAGGACTAATTCTCATCAACTCCGTTGTGAAATAGGGCCCTAGAAAAGGCCAAAGGAAGTGTGGGAGGAAAGGGTATGCATTTTTTTTTCTTCTAGAAAAGTGGAAACAGAAAAACATCTCATTTTAGAATGTGAGGCCTTCAAAGACAACACGGAATTTTATGCAGATACGTTGGAAGCTAGCTCTTGGGATAATCTATTTAGTGAGGGGTTTGTCGAGAAATTGGGAGCATTTTTTGTGAAGCTTCACACAAAAATGGCCGAATACATCAAGCAGATGAAGAAGCAATCTGTCCCATAGGCTATCTTTAGTCTCGTGGATGTTAAAATAATTTCTTTCTTTCTTTCTTTCTAGAACATTTTGATTTGTAATTAGCGTAATTTATAATTTCTAGAATGTTATTTACTCTATATCATGCGTAAAGTAAGGGAGTGAAGTGTTATTTACTCTATATCATGTGTAAAGTAAGGGAGGAAAGTGTAGGTTAAAAATATGAAATTATTAAGTTGTTGAATTGAGGCTTCTGTGATCCATATCAAGTTTATGAGAAAACATATTTCAGAGTAAATTACATGATAGTACATTTGTCGACGTGTTTCGAACCAACGAGTGTGGTTTATCGTCAGGACAAGTTGAAGAATCAGATCATGGCTACATCCTAAATAGGGAGAGAAAACTTTCCAATCGCTAGGTTTGATTGAAAAATGATTATATTAGACTGGACAGGGTAAACAACTATAATTGATCCAAAAACGACTATATTTGACTATTTAATTAAAATAATATTATTATGTTAAAAAGAATCTTATTTTAATTTGTATTTTAAGTAAAAAATTAACCAATTTTACTATTAATTAAATAATATTATATTCTAATTATTATTTTATTTTTATTTTAAGTAAAAAATCAACCAATTATGAGTCAAAAATATAGGGAATGTGATAAAATTGTTAACTTGTATTATTCAAATAATCTTAATATTATATTCACATTGTAGACTTATTCTTATTATTAATGGCTAGGGCAACTATTTAATATAAATTAATTAGTAAAACACTAATAGATTAGTGTGTAAGGATTTAATATTAACTAGAATATTGATATTAATATATTATTAGTTATATTATTATTCCAATATTAATTGATCTAGGGATATTAGTAAATGTAAGAATTATTATAATATTGTAATAATGTTACAATAATAGTATTATTATTAAGGGTTTGGTTAACTAATTAATAAAAAATCTTATATTAGATAATTTAATTCTTTTAGACAGTTAGGATTTAATATTAACTAAGAATACTATTGATTATTAAATATATAATAATAGTTATATTATTATTCCAATATTAATAGATCTAGGGATATTAGTAAATGTAAGGATTTAGAATAAAGTAATATTAATTAATAAAATAGTGTTATTATATTATAATAATGTTATAATAATAGTATTATTATTAATGGTTTGGTTAACTAATTAATAAAATATCTTAAACTAGATAATTAAATCCTTGAGACAGTTAGGAAAAGGACCATATCTTGAATATAAGGACCGGAAATTGAGGGAGATTAAAAAACAAAGAATTAAGGATAAAGAAAGCAGGTTAAAGGATAATAAGGGGAAAATTATAGAATTCTAGAACAAGTCATTAATAGAGGGAGGGGAAGAAACTACTAGGATGAGAGGGCATGGATCCAGCTAATCTTCCAACTGTCATCTCTATTGAGATTTCTTGGCCTTTTTTCGATCTCAAGGGCTTCCCTAAATTTATGGTGATGAAACTGGGCAATCTTAGCAATAACCTGGGCCTCCTCAATACAAACATGATGTTTGGTCTTCTCCGCATGCTCTGCTAGTGCGAAAGACTTGGTTCTCCCATGTTTTAGGTCAGTTGCGTGCTCATTAATTCTTTGATTAATAGAACGTCCAGTCTCACCAATGTAGGGGGTCCCACAGGAACAAGGAATAATATAAACACCCTTCATGTCCTTAAGGTCGATAGAATCCTTCACAGATGGGAGGGATTTACAAATGGTGTTAAGGGGTCTAAAGGTTGAGGGAACATTATGTTTCTTAAGAATCCTAGCAATCTTATCAGTGGTCCCTTGGACATAAGGTAGATGGACCCTTGGGACTCTATCTTTAGGTTCATTTTTAACTACTGCATTTTCGGAGTCTTTAAGGAAAGCCTTCTGACCAAGGTGTCTACTATAACCATTCTCAACAAAGACATTAAGGAGGTGGGATTTCTCTTTATCGAAGCTCTTTTCATGAGAGATCCTTAGGGCACGTTTAGCAAGGGTGTATAGAGCGCCCAACTTTTGAGCTGGGAAATGATGGGAACTGGCATGAAGATATTGCTCAGTAAACACTTGCTGGGAGAGGGAACCATCCATATTCTTTGAAATAAGAATATCAAGGAAAGGGAGGCAACCATCTACATCTTGTTCCATGGTGAACTTAATGGCAGGGGATTCACTATTGAGATGATTGAAGAAGAGATCTAACTCCGCTTGACCATGAGACCAGATGACATTAGTGTCATATACATATCTTTTCCAGAGATTGGGTAGGAGAGACGCTGATGCCAAAGCCTTGGATTCAAAATCTTCCTTAAAAAGATTAGCAACAACCAGGGACAGGGGTGAGCCCATGGCAACACCACAGGTCTGCTTAGAGAACATGCCCTCAAAACTGAAAAAAGTGGAAGTTAGACAAATCTAAACTAATCGAGCAGTATCAGGATCCGTGAGACAGTTGATAACCTCCATAGCCTCCTTTAACATAATTATATTATTTTAATTAAATAGTCAAATATAGTCGTTTTTGGATCAATTGTAGCCGTTTTTGCGGTCCAGTCTAATATAGTTGTTTTTCAATCAAACCTAGCCGTTGCAAGGTCTCCTCTCCCTATTTAATATGTAGCCATGATTTGATTCTTCAACTTCTCCACAAGATGAATTACACTCGTTGGTTCGAAACACGTCGACAAATGTATTATCATGTGATTTACGCTGAAAAACTTTTCGTAAATTTAATATGTATCACAAAAGCCTCAATTCAGTAAAAAAAATCATAATAATTAACTAAATTATAATTTTATTTTAATTATTATTATTATTATTACTAATTATAAAAACATTAATATACATTTAAAAAAATAGGTAACAAAACTTTTTACCGTGGAGGTTCACTTCATTTTATTTTAGCATGGAGACTCTTAGTTTGTAAATAGGCTTTGTTACAATATCATAGACCAATACCATAGCTTATTAATACCACATCCCCAAAAAATTATAACTCATGTTTATATGACATTTTTTTAATTAATTAATTTAATTAAAAAGAGAGAAATAGCAGGACTATTTTTTATATAAATGTCAATCTTTGATATCTCACTACTAATAAGAATATTTTAAAATATTTTATAAAAGTTAAATCTCTACCATCCATTTAATAAATTTTTTTTTGTCAGTAAAGCTAGTACCATTCTCTTTATTTATGCTAAATAAGGAAACCAGATACATCGTTTTGGTTGCCTTAACCTGCCCCGAAGGGAAACCAGGTCTGTTGGCCACCTTAATTTGCTATAAGCGTTCCAAAAACAAAACTTGACAGGTCTTTCCATATTGGCTATATGCACTATACAATTGAAAATACTTATTAAGCTACTAGTTCGCATGCAACTGTAAAAAGGAGAAATTCAAAAAAAGACTCCAACAGATCCTCAAGAGGCTCATCCCTTCCTGGTTCTCGTGTACTAGTCCCTATCCATGGGTATATTCGTTTGTTCTTCTTGGCTAGGGCAGTTGCCAGCCATCCTTGACAGTAATTGAGACATCTCCTCCAACTTGTTATTCTGGTTGATCATGATGACTGAAAGTTCTTCATTTCCTTCTGCAAGTTTGGCATCTCATCGGCGATTTCCACTATTTCTTTTGCAACCTGTTCTAGAGCCTTTGCCAAAAGGTGTTTTAGGACCCAATAAATATGCAGAGACTGTCTGTACAGGGTCAGCCTTCCCCTAGTGTTTCTTGGATCTGTAACCATCTCTGCCCATTCTTCTATCTCTGAATCTGACTGATCCTCCAAAACGCTAGATTCCATATTTTGGATGATTCGACGAATGTCCTTGTCCGTGCCTTCCTGATAAGCACGAGCTGCTTCCTGAACCGCTGTCAGGGTCGATCTTCTTCCTCTGCGTTGATTTTCTGTTGCTTCTGTTGACCTGCCACCCGGGTTCCCTTGCCTTGGGCGGCCTCGGCCTCCTCGACCTCTTCCCCGACCCCGTCGCGCCATCCCTTTTCCTGCCCTCACCTGAAGACATTCATCAATCACAGGGGTTAGTTTATGGAGGTTCTCATCGTCGTCTTCATTTACCAAATTGCCTTTGGTAATTCTTTTGCTACTGCTGCAATCCCCTTTATTTCTTTGAGTCTGACATTGCTCTCCCGTCGCCAGATACAAAAGATCTATTATGCCCTCTGTCATGAGGACCAAATGCTAGGCAATTGGCATAATCTTCGAGTCCCCCTTACCAGACTTCATCCCTTCTCTTGCCTAGGGATACTTGTCTCGGTTTTCCTCATAATTTTTCTGACTGTACTCACTACTACAATTGCCTTTTTTATCAGGATTCCCCATTTGGAGCAATCCCATAAAACCTTCTTCGTGAATTGCAGAGGGATGGTCATGTTTATCATCATCCCAAGTTTCACAATGACTAAACATATCCATTTTGTCAACTGTGATATATAATGAGGATACAAAGTTCCCAGAATTCACATACCCGAAGATGCAGGCCTCCCAGATGGTTTCTCCTGGCTTTGTCTCGTTCAGCTCCTCCTTCTCTCCGTTCGGAATGAGTTCACCTCTACCCACCACCATCTTCATATAATGGCTCTTCATTACCTTCCTCGCTCTGTCACTACCGTCATCACTCCTGTTACTCATCTGCAATCCACCACCCCACTCCGGTTTCTTGAAACTTGAGCTATCCTATTACTCATTGTTTTTGTTGGAAGGACTGCCTCCTCCCTGTAGTCACATCCGACTACCCTCCCTTTATGATGATTACTCCTACCATTTTTACCTACCCCTTCCTCAACCCGATCTGGAGTACCATCCATTTAATAACTATTAATAGTTAAACTGAAAATTTTCATTTTCACTTATATTTTAATATATATTTTTGTATTTTATAAAATATAAAATAAGTGATTTTTATGATTAAATAATTAATAAATAATGAAATAAAATAAACTTATTAATTATCACTTAATAGATAAACCAAGTTATAATAAGTGAAAATTGTTCCCCATTCCACTTCACTGTCAAAAACAACCGCAAGTTTGAAATAAAATAGCAAGGGCGGGCAAGGCACAGCCCAAACGAAGGAGGAGGTCGTGGATGTGCTTGCCCGGGGCGAGCTGGGAAAATGGATCGTGCAGAATTTATGTTTGGTCGGAAAACTTTTGCCGGAAACCTGTGTTAAGTTTGACATCCTCTGTTATTGTCTACACAATAGCGGGAAGGTCGAGGCAGGGAATTCAATGTTATTGTCTACACCATAGCGGGAAGGTCGAGCCAGGGAATTTAATATGGGCAAGAGTTTACGAGCATACTATAAGGTATTAAATGTATAATATTAAATTCCTGTTTAGCTGCATGCTCTATAACGCGACAACAGGCCCAGTGAGTAGAGAAATAAAAAATAATGGCGGTTATGGAGCATGCAGCTAAGCGGGCATTTAATGCCTTATACACTACTGCAACTTCACAAGATGCAAACCTATGCAAAGGAATAAACTCACAACAAAAGTCAATTAATTTATTTTTAATTATTAGATTTTTTATTGAAAGTTTAAATAACCATTAATATTGATTTATGGAAAGTCGATTTAAAAAATAAATTGTTATTAATATATTATTATTATTGATAATTATTTTAGAAATTTTATTTGAAATAATTTTATATTTTAAAATTTATCAATTAAAATAGTAATATTATTTTTCATATAATTATAGTTTTTTTCTCAATTTTTTTTATAATTTAGTGTTATTTCTTATATTCCTATAAGTTAGTGTTGTCTCAGATTCTATATTTACAAAAAGGTGTAATGCTTTCTCATTTTAAAATAAAAACAAAATATTTTATAGTTAAAAATTAGTGTCAACCATAATTAAAAACAAAAATGAACATATTTATTTTGTTAGTGGTTAGTTTTAATTAAAACCATTATAAAATAAGTGTTGTCTACTTAAGCAACAAAATAGCCCCCCACTAGAGTTTTTTGTCGTAACCAGGTAAAAAAAATTAAAAAGTCAGGTAGTTGGATTGTGAATCTCTCTCTTTTTTTTTTTTTTATATGGTGGAAATGGATTCAACACCATCAAACCCAAAATCCTGAAGTTTGATCACTGTAAATAAGATTTTCGAAAATTTCTGGTGGAATTTCTGTGGGTTTTTTAGACTACACAATAGGAATATCAATAATCTCACTTTCATTGTGTTTGTTAGGTTTGTTGTTGATTTTACAACTTAGAAGATGTAGTAAGAATATTTCACTCTCACTCATAAATAAAATATTTGGATGTTCATGTGAAATAACATAATTTTATATCAATTAAAAAAAGATAAAAGTAATTAAAAGTAAAAAATTGTATTTCTAATTTTGAATATAGAATATGTATACTTTTATATTGATTAAAATTATTCATACTATATATATATCTATATATATATAAGTGAAAAGAAAATAAGTTATATTTATTGAAAGTAAAAAAAAAATTAATTATTTCATAATAAAAATAATAAAAGGAAAGTGTGTAATTCGTTTTATTCTTAATATAAAATTATTATGTGGCATTTAAAAAATATTAATAAAAGAAAAAAATTGGACTATAAATAAAATATTTCAATTATTTTGGCTCATTTTGGATATATTTTTTGTAAGTTTACATAGTCTACACAATCTAAACAATTCAAGTGCTCAAAGATATTTTCAAGGGGTTGAATCCACTTATACATTAAAAAATGCAATTTAAAAAATGAAATTTTTTATATTGCACTATAAAAGAAATTTGCACTTCAAAGAGATTTGATAAATCCATGGTATTGAAACTATTTTATCGTCATTATTTTAAATATGTAAACATGGAACACTTAATTTTATTACTCCATGGTATTGAAATTATTTTATCATAGAGAATATATCAACCTTTTTTTATATTTCCAAACAAATCCATGAAAAACATTGATATTTAAATGTATACATATATTATTCATTATTTTAAATATATAACTACGGAACACTTAAATTCATTTAAGTTTATGAGTAATAAATAGACACCAAAATTGTTGTATCACACACTTGTCTATGGGAAAACCCTTTTTAGAGTTGAACCTTTTAATTCTTAGAAAAAAACACATGTTCTTAACTATTAGCTACCTTTTAGGCCTGCCATGCAGGTTGCGATGGCAATGGTGATCGGTGATTAAACAAGGACCGACAGATCGCAGAATGGGGAGACCAAAGGGCAAGGCCTTTACATATAACGATATGTGATTGCACTCAGCTCGCATCGCAATATCACATCGGTGGAAACCAAGGGCTAGAGCCTTTATAACTTCATATGTGCGATGCGATGATGCGGACCCGACGACGGATCGTAAAATGGGGAGACCAAAGGGCAAGGCCTTTACATAGCGATATGTGATTGCGATTAGATCGCATTGGCGGAAACCAAGGGGCGAAGCCTTTACACCTTCGAATGTGCGATGCGATGATGCAGACCCGACAACGGATCGCAGAATGGGGAGACTAAAGGGCAAGGCCTTTACATATAGCGATATGTGATTGCGATCAGATCGCATCGTAATATTGCATCGGCGGAAACCAAGGGGAAGAAACCAAGGGACGGAGAATAGGTAGGGGCAGCCTGATGATAGTTCGAGGCCGGCTGTGGCTGCCCAAGTGTTCATTATTTGGTCTTTTTGTTTTTTTCTAGTGTTGCTTGGGTTCTGGTTTCCTATATGGACTAATCGTCAAGGAACCATCTTATTGTTTCTTTTGTGGGGTCTGGACTTGAGAAGTGATACCGTTTTTGAGGTTTCTGCTCTCACTGGACTGGTTTCCCCAATGTTGGGGTGGTCCAGATTTGTTGATACTCTACGATACCTTGGTCGAGGCCTTGTCCTCTTTGTATCTTTCTGTATATATTAATAGATCACTTTTACTCAAAAAAAAAAAAAAAAACTATTAGCTACCTTTTAATTATTTAAAAAAATGTAATATACTTGAGATATGTTATTAAATTTATGATCATAATGTAATAAATAAGTATTATGTAGCAATAATCATATGACAATTATTATGTAATATAATCATTAATATGTAATATTGATTAGTTATAGAACCATTATTACACGATATTTATTTACTACATTATGATAATATTTCTAGTATTATACCTTAGGTATACTATAAAATCCTTCCTCAGATTTAATAGGATTACTTAAATTTGATGATATTTTTTGAAATCGCTAGGAAAAATGAGTCTTTTGTAACTTTTTTCAATTAAAATGTATTTATTATCAAGGACATGTCTCCTATCAAGATTGTATCCCGAAATTAGAACAATTTCCTATATTTTCAAAAGTTTATCCACATAAAATTGAGGAACCTTAAATTTGATTTGAGGAGATTGTTC
Source organism: Pinus taeda (assembly GCA_000404065.3). NCBI lineage: Eukaryota > Viridiplantae > Streptophyta > Pinopsida > Pinales > Pinaceae > Pinus > Pinus taeda. The sequence goes on from APFE030986546.1 coordinate 297,981, forward strand.
AAAATTAATTCTATACAACCTCCATTAGTTTGAGAAGGTTATTTAAAATAGATTTTGTGCCACCTCATACCCTTGAATTTGGAGAGGGTTCCTAGATTTCCAAGAGTTTATCCACATCAAATTTGAGGAACCTTAAATTATAATAAACTTCTTTTGATTTGAGGAGGTTGCTCAAAACCGATTGAATACAACCTCCTTTAGTTTGAGATGGTGGTTTTTAGGAAATTTAATTGTTTAAATTTTGTTATATTCAATTGTCAATATGTATTCACAAACTTATAAACACCAACATTGTATGTGTCAAACTAATGCATAAATGATTCTCAAGCTATGAAATAACTTTTACAACCTAATGCTTTAAGACATGCATTGGCAATTAAATTCTATCAAAATGGAAATTAAAGGGCTACAAAAGCTTTTTGGATCACTGAGCTTATGTTTTCAAGTGCACTTTTTGAACTCCAATCATAGTCCTTTGTTTCGCATCAGAGTCATTAAATGGTTCTATGATTCCTTAAGAAGTACTTTCATTCTTCAACCTTCAGTGCCTAACTTATTTACACTTAAAAGATAAAATTCAATTAGGAAGAAAGTAAAATATTACAAGTTTGTTGGATCACTAAGATTATGTTTACAAGAGCATTTTATGAGCTTTGATCACAATACTTTGTTTTATGTTAAAGACATCAAATAGTTTTTAAATTCCTTAAAAATCACTTTCGTTCTTCAACCTTCAGTGCCTAGTCTCTATAAGAAATCCACACTTTTGCAATGGACATACGAAAGTTCAAGAACTAAAATGATAGTGATTTAAAATATTTATCTATAGAAAAAAATAGAAATAGAAATATATCTAATTACCTAATCTAACTAAGAAATAAATGATTTTGAAACACAAACCAAGTAGGGGGCCTACTTGTTGACTTGTGCTACAAAGGAAAACTATAGTATAAGTACTTTGCTATGAAATAATTTTTTTTTCTCGGTAAAACTATTCTATTATTTACATTAACAGAGAACAATTACAACATTACTCACAAAAGAACCAGCTACCTGGAGGTAATGGCAGCATGGAACAACAGAGTTCACAGTCATTGAGGACGAACCAAACCTTTAGGCTTTCCACATAGGGGGCCAGAGGAGTCAAGAAAACCATTCCCACGCAGGGGAGCCCAAAAACATTTTGACACAGACCAATACCCAACCACATAGAAAAAGTCCCAGAACCTGAACACAGACAAATGCTCTACAACATTGACACAGTTACTTAACAGCTTTGACACAATTACATAGCCAAAAAAATCAGAATTGACAAAATCCCTCACTATCGGGCTGCATAACCTGAGAAGAAGCCACACTTTAATCTTCAAGAGCCTCCTCCACTATCCTGCACCACTCGAATTCCTCCAAGTCCTGAGCTTGGACCTCCTCCTTAACATTCGGGACAGGCTCCATCTTGATGTCCTCATTCTGGCTGATCAACGTCTCCCTAGCGCTCGTTGAACCTGCAATTGGCCTTTCCGTTACCTTCGCGGGATCTACAGAGGGTGTCTCCATGGCTCTCGTGGAATCAACAATTAGCATCGTCTCCTGTTGGGCGCTGGATTCGCCCTCTTCTTGGGCCTCCTCAATGAAAAGCACTGAAACATGGGCGCTGATCCAGGGACGGTTCAGATAGCTATTGAAAGTGAATATTGCTGAGCCAAAGGAGGGCAAGGAAGAGGACCCAGGAGAGCTGGCATCTAGAAATTGGCTGGGCCGAAGAAAGCTTGCACCTTCAGCGTGAGGGCAATGGCAATGGCAATAATGGGAAGCCTCTTCGTCGACTGGAGGGCGCGAGGACCCACCTTAGGAGGTGCCTTGAAGGCTGAGCATTCGCTGTCGAGGCCGGGGCATGACTGCAGGGCCGAACAGAGCCTCTTTTCCCAAAGCTGAATTGGAGCTCAAAACACAGAATAAACCAAACACAGGTGGGGGAATAGACCAACCAAATGGGCGAGGATCCTGCACGAATGTCATATACCAAACAGACAGACAAATGCTAGGAGCGACCACAGTTGGGGGAATGACCAGAGGCTGCAAGCCAGAGCTCATCCCCAGCAGCACCAGAGCCAGCAGAAGAAACCCGAGCCAAGCCTGAATTAGCATTGCGAATCCAATGCTGCAACTGTAAATAATGCACCCACATTTGCTTCGAGGAGCTCCCGCCATTACTGTGGCGTTCATGGGAACCGAGCCCAGTTACGCATGCGGAGGTGAACAGAGCATTAATGCTCCTCTGCTGCGTTCCTTTATTCCATATCCCGCGCCGCTGAGAATGTCCCTTCCCCCATGTGGACACAGCGCTTCTGCGCATGGCGGGTAGGTGGCCTTCACTGATTGCCCGTCCCATCGCCTTGATTACAGTCTTAAGCACCCGTATCCGGGGTGTTATGAAATAAAATTCATAATAGCATCATTTATATTAAAACAAGAATATACAAGTTCACATTACAATTATAAGGCGGACTGGATAGACTCAACATGAATCCACATATAATTTGTCATTAAACTACAATATACACCAACATATGGCCTTCATATTGGCCCATTTGAACAATTTTGTAATACACAAAATGGTTTCTTTCTTGGTCAATCCTTTAATATTACAAGCATCGAACTTCAACCTTTACTTTTTATATATATTATATAATATAGGGGTGGTGTATTGAACCATGAACAAATCCCAAGGACATAGACACTTTTTAATTGTTTACATCCCAAAAATAATGTAGGAGGAAATGCAATTAACATATACAACTTTTGTTGACATGGATAACTACTTGTATGTTGGAATAGGATATTTAAATGACATGGCACGCACAAAAATGTCCATGCCACTTTCCAAAACCTTGAAATTGGTTAACTATTCAATTGTTGTTGTGTTGTATGCATTGCCAACCTACATTTGACTAGAGCATTAAATGTGAGTTGGTGCCTTCTTTGTCTAATTGGGAGTAATCCAAACATCACCAATCCATCTAAATCCACCTAGAAATGAAAACCATGTGGAATATTTTACCTTGGGAGTGGATAGATATGACAACTAATCATTTGGGTAGTAGATTTTGACTAGTGTTACAGGATCTGGTACTCACATTAGAAAATGCAAGATTTAGCTCAAATATCTCATTAAAAATAAGGCAACATCATTGAATTTAACAACATCACAACTTATCAACATGTGATGCCCATAATGCAAATGATTGTGACAAAAGGGAATGATAATATTCTATATGAGGGAGTAGAAAGGGAAAAACCCACACTTCTAATAGTAGTAAAGGCCTCAAAATGAAGGCCCAATTTCTCCCCCACACATGATATTTTGAAAGTCCTTATGCAATCTTGGGGAATAGCCAAAGATAGATCCAAAAAGTCCCCTCAAAACGGAGAAACTATGTTCCCAACACCTCCCCTAATTATCATAATACAAGAGTTTATTTCACATATCTCATCTTAATTGTCTCTTTAATCTAGTTTATTACATTTATAATATTTTTAAACCTTTAATTTAAATTTTAGATCTATGGGTTATAAAACACTACACAAAAGAAGTAAAAAAACTAACCAAATCACAATAAAACAAAATCATTTTATAGTGGGAACCCAAGAATGATAAGGCCCTTATCTACTTAATGCCCCAATACCCATGTCCTTATTGTGCAAAAACTCCTTATCATGTCCATATCAATCTTGTATGACAATGATACATTTTAAAGAATCCATGTTGTGTTCATGGCCTTGATCATGTCCCTTTAGCTCAAGAAACTCAAGTTAGTGTCCTTAAATTTCTTCCTTGACCATGGTCTCAAACTCAACCCTAGTTCACAAAGCTTCAGGTTATTCCTAGTGCACAAAACCCCATATCAATTCCCATATCCCACATTAACAATGATATATCCTATACAAGATATGTTTTGTGGTTTGAGGCTTTATTCATCTCTCTGGGTCCCTAGAGACTTCATCCAGATCCTAAGGGCCTTATTTTCCCTCCTTTCCCATTCACAAGGCCTTGAGACCCATTTTTACAATCCAAGGCATTTTAGGAGCAACCATATTCCACTTAAAGGTCAGATGTCCTCATTTTCCAAACTTTCCCAATGAGGACCACCACTAGTATACATAGATAATACGTATTCAATATATGTGTGTTGGTATCTATACTAGGTATAAGTATAAATATATATGCTAGAATATATAAGAATAATATGTCAGTGTATACACTTATGTCGGTACATATATCAATATATATATTGACATTTTTTCTAGGTGTGTATATATATATATATATATATATATATATACTCACATATTATGTTTATATTTATACTAGTATGTGTACCAAAATACATGTAGTAATAGTATATATATTGAATACATAATGTGTTTGATCCAGGTGGATATTGGTGGCCACCTGCCAAGTCCATCTGGACCCCCACCATTTTTCTTTCTCAGAATTTTCAGTTTCCTTAATTGTAGCACAACTTACTATTTTTAGCAGTTTTTCGGGTCCTGAACTTCTGGAGCCGTTTTGAGGCCCTAAACGGCGTTTTTTGGGGAATCCAGGGGCAACATGGGTCCATGCAATGGACCGATGTTGCCCGTTCCAACAATGGTAGTTCTCGGATAGATCTTTCTAACGAGCTATCATACGCGTCAAACGGAGATCGTATGCCAAAGTTACGACCCCGGGAAATTGATGTACCAATTTACCCAAAACGGGGCCCACAATTTGGCGTTTCATCTTCTAAGGGTCGGTTTTGGAATGTGAAGGGTTTTCCATTGTTTCTCAATAATAAATAGGCCTTCGAGCCTCATTGTAACACAAGTTCGGAACAGTTCAGAGACATGTAGCCGCACATCTCTTCTCAGAGATAAGCTACCATCGTCCTAGCTGGTTTATTTCCAATTCTGGTTGTAAGCATATTTCGGTATTTTCCATTAATGAAATGAAGTGTTATTTCCGCTGCATCTCTTTATTTATGGTTATCGCATCTCTGTATTTATGGTTATCTCTGTAATCTATTGCGTTCCTGTTTAAATCCGGATCAGTAGGTAGCAAGAGTGTTAAGAATTCCTAATTTTTGGGCTAGAAAATGATGAGAGGCAGCATGAAGTTATTGTTTCATGTGATGTTTTTTGCGAAAAACTTGGTGAGACACAAAAATTTTTTCCATCCTAGAGAGGAGAATATCTAGGAAAGGAAGGCATCCATTATCTTCAACTTCCATCGTGAACTTGATGGATTCAGATTGGGAATTCAGATGAATGAGAAATAGGTCTAGTTTCTCACGACCATGGGGCCAAACGACACAGGTGTTGTCCACGAACCTCTTCCATTTCTTAGGGTGGAATGGAGCAGAGGCCAAAGCTTTGGTCTCAAAATATTACATGAATAATTTCACAACTATGGGAGAGAGAGGAGAACCCATCGCAACCCCACAAGTTTGTTTAAAGAACTCACCTTGGAAGCTAAAAAAAGTGGAGGTAAGGCAAAGACCAACCAATATGGCTGTGTCACTATCGATTATTTGGTTAATGATATCGATGGCCTCTTGAATGGGGACTTTTGTATAAAGGGAAACAACATCAATTCTCACTGACAAATCACCAAGGTCAAGCCTTATATTTTTCACCTCCTTGATAAAGGAAGTAGAATCTTTGACAAAAGTGTTGATGTGACCAACCAGAGGTTTGAGTTTTTGAGCAAGGAATTTAGCAAGAAGATAGGAGGGACCACCTATTGTGTTGACAATAGGTCTCAGGGGGGTCCAAGCTTTATGGACCTTTATAAGGCCATAAATTTTAAGGGTGAGTGGATTGCTTTCAATCAACTTTTTGCTAATAGGGTTAAGAGAATTATTAGATTTTATGGCTAGCGCAATTTCTTTAGACACTTTTTTAATGGGGCTCCTTTTAAGTTTAATGTAACTATCAACGTTATGCAGATGGTCAATTTTTTTGCTAACATAGTCATCTTTATCAAGGATGATAATGGCCCCTCATTTATCATCTTTTAGCACTACAATGTCAGGATTATCCCGTAAAGCTTTAAGGCAAGAAACTCATTTTTGCTAATGTTGCTTTTAGGAGGCTTAGCTTTCCTAAGCACAATAGTGCAATCTTGCCTAATAACCTCCTTGACATTATCAGGAAGCTCTCTAATCCCATATTCGATGTAGCAAATAATGTCATCAACAAAAATCTTTCTAGAAGCAATGCCAAAATTAAGCCCTTTATTTAAAAGGCAAAGAACAAAAAAAATCAACATCTAAACTAAAAAGAATTGATAAAATTTTAAAAGACAATAGAAAAATTATTATTATTATAGAGAGAATATATTATTATTCGAATGTATTAGATGAATAATATTTAATATCAATAAATATATAATTATAATAGTAATTATAATTAAAGTATTAAAGATTACAATATATAATAGTAAACTATAATTATAAGTATTACTAGTATTATTGTAAAGTATACAACTATTATTCTTAATGGTATTATTACTGGATGAAATAATGTTAATGTCATTATTATACGTATTACTATTATTATTCTTAGTGGTATTATTAGAAGAAAGAAAATAAATTTTATTACTCTTCAAACTTATATTATTAGTATTATCATTAATAAGGGTATTATCCTTATTAGAAATAGTATCATAATAATTTTCATTGGAACCTATATAGGAATCGATGTCCATAAGAATAGAATTATTATTATTAATAAAGTTAATACTATTATAATTAATATAATATCCAAATTAGTGAATTGGCTATTAGACCCACTATTGAATATATCAATGAACATACTATCACATAAACCAGAAATTCAGACAGAGGGATCAGAAGGCGGCATTGAAGATGTGTCCATTCTGTTATCCTCCATTATCACTCCCCATCATCCCTCGCGTATTCCCTCGATTCCGGTTTATTTGACCATACTCCCCGCCTTCTGAATTTATGGTTTATGTGATAGTATGGTCGTTGATAATATTCATTATAATAGTATTAACTTGAGTAAAAATAAAAATTTTAGTCCTATTAACAATATTATGAATATGGATTCCTATATAGGTTCCAATGAAATGAAAATTATTATGATACTATTTCTAATAAGGATAATACTTTTATTAATGATAATAATAATAATATAAGTTTCAATAGTAATAAAAAAATATATTTAATAATAATAGTAATATTATTAATAATGACATTAACATTAATTCATGTAATACTAGTTGGAATAATAATAAATTTTTCTTGTGATAATAATAATAAGTTAAATAATAATAATAATAAGGAGCTAATTAATAATAACAATAACAATAATAATAATTCTTCTCATTCTTTTTTTAAAAATGTGATCAGTCTTTTTAGTATAGATATTGATCTTTTTGTTCTTCGCCTCTTAAATAAGGAGCTTAATTTTCTCATTGCCCCTAAAAATATTTTCGTCGTTGACATTACTTGTAACATTGAATATGTGATCATAGACATTCCTGATAATGTCAAGGAGGTTATTAGGCAAGATTGCGCTATTGTGCTTAAGAAAGCTAAGCCTCTTAAAAGCAATATTAGCAAAAATGAGTTTCTTGCCCTTAAAGCTTTACGGGATAGTCCTAACATTGTAGTCCTAAAATTTGATAAAGGAGGGGTCGTTGTCATCCTTGATAAAGCTTAATATGTTATCAAAATGATTGACCATATTCATAACAGTGGTAGTTACATTAAACTTAAAAGTAACCCCATTAAAAAAAATTTAAAGAAATTGCGCTAGCCATAAAATCTAATAATTATCTTAACCCTATTAGCAAAATGTTGATTGAAATCAATCCTCTTACCCCTAGAATTTATGGCCTTCCAAAGGTCCATAAAGTTAGGATCCCCCTAAGACCTATTGTCAACACAATAGGTGGTCCCACCCATCTTCTTTCTAAATTCCTTGCTCAAAAACTCAAACCTCTGGTTGGTCACACCGTCTCCTTTGTCAAAGACTCTACTTCCTTTATCAAGGAGGTGAAAAATATAAGTTTTGACCCTGGTGATTATTCAAGAGGCCATCGATATCATTAATCAGATAACCGATAGTGACACGACCAAATTGGTTGGTCTTTGCCTTACCTCCACTTTTTTAGTTTCCAAGTTGAGTTATTTGAACAAAACTGTGGGGTTGTGATGGATTCTCCTCTCTCCCCTATAGTTGTGAACTTATTCATGAAATATTTTGAGACCAAAGCTTTGGCCTCTGCTCTATTCCTCCCCAAGAAATGGAAGAGGTTCATGGACAACACCTGTGTCGTTTTGCCCCATGGTCATGAGAAACTAGATATGTTTCTCATTATTTTGAATCCCCAATTTGAATCCATCAAGTTCACGATTGAAGTTGAAGATAATGGATGCATTACTTTCATTGTAGATGTTGATTTATAGTCCTCTTTGATTTCTTGCATTAGATGCATTGATTTTAGTGTAGATGTTGATTTATGATTTGATGTAACTAGATGTATGATGCACATTAATTTCAAATTAATTAGATTAATAGTGTGCATTGATTTTAGTGTACGCATAAACAAATATTAATGATGTGCGTTGATTTATATGTTACAGTAATTCAACCATAAATAATATATTTTAATTGTTATCTTTAATAAAATATTCACTTACTTCAAATGCTTACTTCTTGAGATTGTAAACTATTTGTAATTGACTACTGATCTAAATCGAAATCAAAACTAACGAATGTGTGTTGAAATTAATTAAGTGTGATTTAAATTATTATAAATTCATAATTTCAATGAGCATTTAAATCAACACCTACAATGAAAGTAAGATATATATAATTTAATATTAGATTAAAGATAATATTATATTAATTCCTAGATTCATAAACCGTTGCCATTTTAGGGATTATGTACCTAAATCAAACTATATATTTTTAGAGGATCATTTTGTGCTTACTTGCATTTTGATGACCGATCTTCTCACCAATGATTCGATTTCTTAAGTACCATCTTTGAATGAATCTAACAAACGAAATCTACTTGACCTATTTTTTGTCGACCAAAATAGTCTCTTTCTCAAAATTCTCATCGTCATCAATGATCATCATCTTTATTTCCCTTCCCTTTCAGTGTCTTCTCTTCTTGTTCTCAATATCACTCCCCGGGTTTATTTTTTTTATCAAATAAATCAATGAATACATTCACAACTTCTATGGAAAATATAAATGTGCGCAAGGTTAATTTCAGATATTACAGTAAACATTTGGTTTCACTAGAATGTAATTGGTCACTGCCACACTTCCTACTCCACCAATTCTATAGACTTCTTAAGACCAAGGAATACCATCTTAGTTCCAGGTATGTATTTTGGATTTAAAATATATTCATAGAGAGCATCCTCTCCCAAGATGACATAATTGCCTTTATTGCATACAAAATAAGAATATCCAACAATTGTGCCAAATTGCATCCCAAAGATCCCATGCATATTTCACCCTTGTTTATGTCCTGCACCCTTCTTAACCGCATGGCATCGTGCACATTTTTTCCTGAATATATTCTCTTTGGCCTTGTCGTGACCTAGATGTGTTAGGTATCATAGCCTTCAAGGCCTCCTCGTAGCTTAAAATAATGGCCCTATATAGAGGAGTCTCACATATTGAATTAAATGATACATCTTAAGGTATGATCTTTGTATTACTTAAATCAAACTTGAATAAATCCATATTGATCTTTGTGCTTGTTTTAGAATGTGTGTTTCATTATATATAATGTTATATAGAGGAGAAAATGTGTTATCTGTGTCGACCAATTATGCTTGGTTGCAATCAACTAATATTGTGCCATGATTCATGAAAACAAATATTTTATTGGTCATATTCATATTATTAAACTAATATTCTTCAAAATTATCCTCAAAAAGGCTTCATTCAGAATATTGTGAGTTATTATTTTTATTTAGATTTAATTTTCTTATGCATATGTTTTTTCATTGCAATGTGTAATAGAGTTGACATTTGCAAAATGTTGACATAATTACATTACATTACACCTGTTAGGGCCTAAATCTACCTCAGGCTAAGAAAGGCAGGTCTAGGGTAACATCAAACCATGATTAACCTGGTAGCTAGCCCTACCAGGCTGGGAGAGGGCTCTCTCCTTGTCAATCTCAGGAAAATATAGCAAATGAAGCTTGAGATGACTGATGTAAAGACTAATTTTAGGCTAGATATATGGTCAAAGGAGTTTGATTTAGTTTTATGCTAGTTTGTTGGATCAAAAGTGAAAAGCAGTTTTGGGTTTGGGGAATGGACTCAGCCTTGCAGAGTTTTCTATAGGGTGAGGTAGGAAAATGATTTAGTACTTAGAAATCAGTGAAATGGAAAGTCTAAAGACTGGTGAGGAGTTGAAGAGGGCATGAAAGTATCATGAATCCTCTTCAAACAGTTGAAAACATAAAAAACCAAATAAACCCTAAGGTAGAGCACTGCAACATCAATGAGTTCCACCTTTATCCCTGGTTTATTTAATTAAGCTGAAAAGAGAGAGATAATGACACACATAAACACATGATAACTTGAATCATAGAAGGAAAAACAATAATAAATCATCTTGCCACAAGAATCCCACAAAATGCTGCAAACCCTGGTCTATTTCCTTACCCAACTGCAGAGATGAATGTACAATAATGCTCAAAGCATTCACAAGAGTCCAACCTTTACAAATGACTGAAAAGGTACTAGATATAGGCAACAAAAAACCCATGCTAGCCTTTAAGGGTCGAATTCATGAGTTTAGGAGCTGTTTCAACAAGATCTAAACTAAGAATTGAAAAATAGGCAATGGAATAGCTTGCCTCTAAAACCTAGGAAACTGATTCATTCAGTTCAAAACCACCTATACATGATGTATCTACCTCCATGAGTGAATTTTTATCATTTTTACATCAAATTCCATCAATTTACATCAATTTACATCATGAGTTTGACCATGAGATATAAAAAAGACAAACTAAGAAAAAACTAGGTGAAAAACAGAGTTTTTTGGCAAAAATGGCACTTTTCCATCCTGTGCGTAGCGCCACTTTTCCTGTGCGTAGTGCTTTTTCCCAACTGATTTTTGAAGCCTTCCTGTGCACCCAATTTGCTCCAAGTGAGCTTGTTGGAAAGGTATGTCTGTATAATTTCCATAACAAGTGGAATTTCTGTGTTTGGTGTCCATTTGCCCCTCCAAAGATCAGTTCTCCCAACACTGCTTCCTATGTGGCCAAAAAGGGGTGGAGAGGGCATTTTTGAGGGGTTTTTTTACCCTTTTGGAGGTCCAAAAATTGACAAAAATTTCTAGTAATTTTTGGTTATTCATATTTTTTCACAAGGAATCCAAAAATATAGAGTTTTCCTCCAAAGGAGGTCCCTCGTAAAAGCAAGCACCGGATGGCACTATGCACTAGGCAGAAAAACCTGTTTTTTTCTTCAAAAATTCAAAATTGTCAAAAAGTGTGCCAAATTTCTTGAAATTTGGCATGAGTGACCTGCATCAAGTACCATGCTAGGCCAAGGAAGCATCAGCCAAGATCTTGAGTTCATCTTGCTCTTTATTGCTCCCCAAAGTTTTCCTCAACTTGGCTTTTAGGCTCCTTATTCTCACTTTGCAAATCTTATTTCTTGCCAAATAATGAAAAGCCATGTGCCTCAACATCTTTCTCTCCTTATTTTCCTTCTCAAACAGCTTCTCCAAGTGCATATTTGCCTCTCTAGCCAAGATTCCCGATCAGCATCAATCTCTTGCTCAAGAGATGTCAATTTGACTTTCCTCCTCTTTATTGCTTGCCTGTTTTCCCTTATGTTTTGTAGCTCCATGATTGTCTGCTTATCTTCCAACTATTTTTTCTATTGCTCAAGGTAATTTATGATCCACTTAGCTCTTTCAAGGTTAAGAGCTAAGGCATGAAAGTCAGATTCTTGTTCCTAATAATCTCCTTGACCTTTAAGCTTTGGGAGCCCAAATCATTATCGTCATATTGAATCAAAATGAAATCTCTCTCCTGACCTTTAGAAGGCCCTACCTCATGCAATGGTTGCTTCCCTTTCTCCTGTACATGCTCTGCTAAAGAAGAAGGTAAAGCCCCTTTCACCCTGGGTGAAGATAGCATTTTCCTATCATCTGATGAAGGAAACGAGACCCCTTCCACCCCAAGTGGAGATAGTACTCATTTTGCAGCTGCAAATAATCTCCTTGTCTCCTTTTGATAAGTGATGAATATTGGCACACTAGTGGTTTGAGTCTCATGAGCCTCTTGCTGATTTGAAGATCCTCCTGCATCTTGAAATACTGATGAGGTCACTTGAGGGCTTTGAAAACCTCATGTAAAATGAAATCATCCCATGGAACATTGAGCAAGCTCAGCTAATGTAAAACCACAACCTTGATCAATGCAAAGTGATAAATGTTGTTGTATTGTTGATGAGGAGGTTTTCTTTGCACCAATTTGGTCATTTTCTCAATGTTTCTACATATGAAATAGGGGAGGTTCATCATCCTCACTCTAGTGAAATGCATCAATAATCTAATATGATAGGTGTACAAACGAGAAAATATCCCTTCACAGCGGAAGTATTTGATAATGAGCTTCATGAGTGGAGCATAGGTGTCCTATAGGTATTTGAAAGGAAAGACCCTACTGATTTGCTTTTGATAACTAGCCTTGATATAAGGCTCATAATGTTCTTTGTCCACAAGTTGTCCTTTGTTCCACTATTCACCCACATTCGGAACACCTATTGCTTCAGCTATAGTTTTAGGTGTCAAAGTGAAGGTAACACCTGTTAAATTGACCTGGCCATTGTGAAGATGGAGAACAAAAAGTCTAGAAAGCTCATCGTGGTATTTCACTCTTTCCACCATCTCACAAAACTGGTATCAAGATTGATGTTTGAAACATGCTACTGCAAGAGGACAAGCCAATAGCTCTGTGAGTGTAGTGGGCTCCTCCTGGATGTGTTTTCCTCCCTTATGTGGTTTTCTTAGTGCATGGATCTCTTGGGAGGAATCACTCACAGTTTCCTCATCCCTTTCATAAGCTGAATCTATTTCTATATTTGCCAATGTTTGATGTTCAATGATGAGTATGAAGAGATTTTATATCAACAATAGGTGTTTGTTGTTTGATGAATGGAATTGATGAGTGGGACTGATGAATGAGGGATTTGATGCTGGATGTAAGGTTTTAGAGAGTGATAGGGTTTGGGGATGCAAATTAGGGTTTGGGAATAGTGGAAATTTGTTGTTAGGGTTCTAAGGTTTTAGGGATAGTGGGGTAGGATGAGTGTGAATGAGAGAGGGAAGGGGAAATGAAATTTGGGAAGTTTAGTGGAGGGGAATGAAAATGATGCAAGGGAGAAAAACAACAACAATGACGACATTTGAAACCCTAGATAGTTTTTGTAGTGCAACTGTGTAGCAGTTAGGGTTTGTCTTTTCACCTATTTACACACCATCAATGGGGACTAAAACCCTTGCAATGGCAAAGTGGAATGTTTCACTTTTGTGGAATGAAGTTTTCAAGGTTGTGAAGCTTGGCAAGATCGTTTGAATGAAATTATGCTTGGAGGACTAGTGCGCCTTGCCTATGCAATTTCCTTGTAGTTTCTGCGCTCTATGCGCTGCGCCGATCAGGTGCGCCGCCCCTCTACCCAGGTGCGCCATGCCAGGAAGCTTTGCAAAATTTTGCTGCGTTTTCTCTCCTTCACCTTAAAAAATGTGATTTCACCTTGTTCTCTCTTTCTTTAGGCACAAATGAAGTCTTCAACATGAAAAACACTTTATATACCCTTTTGATTTTAATTTTTGCATTTAGAAAGCCCACTTTCTAATGTTTTCTTTTTCAATTGTTCTTTAAAACTCTGTTTTGAAGTTTGGCTCACTTTTTGACTTTTGATGGACTAATGCTTTGAATTTCTTGTCTCTTTTGCAGGAGATGGAGTGCAGGAGTTTGGAAAGGTGACCCAAGGCTGCATTTCCGAACTTATTCCATATAAGAAAACTGAAATTACATAAAATTTTATACATAAAAGAACAACTCTGTTTTTCCTCAAAACAGGGTTTTGAGGAAAAATCAATCATTGATCATGTTATTATTGAAATTTTTGATGTTGAGACCTTATTTGACCTCCTCATGTGCCTGCTGACCATTATTGAGCTTTTACAGGACTATGATGACAAACCCTAGACCTAATGAGACCTAAAACCCTAAAAATGACCTTTGCAAATGTAAAGAGAAAAGATGACTGTAAATGACCTGAATTTGTGAAAGTAGGTCAGTAGGTAAAGATCATGAGGGAAAATTGATAATGAGCCACTACCATCAAATGATCCATGACCTAATGGAATGCAGCTGATCAGATGAGACACCTAAAAATGCATGCAACAAGAGAATTTTGATCACTGATGGAGGGATGAAGATATCGACACTAACATTGGCTCCAATGGGGATGGTAGCTCCTTGCAGGTGCCAAGAACTACAGATCTCTGGAAAGCAGACAATGCCTCCATCATTGGGCTATGGATTCAATAAATTCAACAAACCAAAACCAATATCTTGACTCAAAACCGACTTAATTACAAGACTGAAAACTAACTCAAACAACTAACTCTATCATCCACACTAAGTAATCAAAAACTAACATTAGACCTCCAGTTTTATAGCCTTCACTTCGGGCCCCAAACTAACTGAATGATGACAATGCACACTTGCAATGAAGGAAATAAAATGGTATGTACAATGATATATGTGACAGCAGAAAATATCTAAAAGATAATACTGTTTCAACAACCAACCATTAACCAGCCCACTGGGACAATATTCCCCGTTCATTTCTTTCAGTAGAAAGGCATTTTGACCCTGATATGCAACAATTTTGAATGGTCCCTTCCATAGATTCTTGAACTTTCTGTGCTTGCTTTTGTCCTCATTTCTAGCATCCCACTTGAGCATTATGTCTTCAATCTGAAAATTATTTGACTTTTCCTTTTGGTCATAAATTTTCTTGATTCTCTGTTGCAGCTTGAAGGTATTCTGGAAAACCTCCTCTCTCGTCTGTTGTAAATGGATCATTTGGTTTATCCTTCACTAAAAATGATCCTCTTCGCTGCCAGCTTCCTACAGAATTTTTACCACCGGGATTGCGAGAGATGTCAAGAACACCATGTCAACACCATATACTAGTTCAAACGGAGACATTCCAATTGATTTCTTTTGACTTACTCTATCTGCCCATAGTGCATTAACAACATTCTTGTGCCAACTCTTTTTGTTTGTTTCCAGCAGCTTTTTGATGATGTTAGCCAATGATTTATTTGAAGATTCCGCCAATCCATTACCTTGTGGGTAGTATGCAGTGGAATGCCCCAAGGTAATTTGATATTTATTACAAAAATCAATCATCCTTTTAGATTTAAAAGTTGCTGCATTATCTGTAATCAACTTGTTAGGACAACCAAAACGTGACAAAATATTATTTTCAAGAAACTGAATTATTACCACATCTATAGCCTGCCGAGTGGGGATGGCCTCAATCCATTTTGTAAAATAATCTGTTGTTTTTAAGATCCACTTATATTGAGCTGAAGATGTAGGGTGGATCTCTCCAATAAAATAAAGGCTCCACTGCTGAAACAGAGCACTTACTTCAACCGGCTTGAGAGGTAATGGCTGTAATTTTCTCCTTCCCTGAAAAATTTGACATTCGTGGCAACTTGTAACATTTTTATACACATCAGCAAAGAGGGTAGGCCAATAGTATCCTACTCTAAAAATTTTATTTGTTGTTGTCTTCCAAAATAGGTGACCTCCACAATCTCCTTGTGAAAATCATCCATGACCTGTTTTGCTTCTTCCTCAACCAAACAATTCAGCAACACACCTCTGGGATCTTTCCAATACAACACATTATGCATAATACAAAATTTGGCAGCCTTTAATTTCAGAGTTCTACTTTTATTTTTAGCCATTCCCAGTGGCAGTGGAAGATTTTGGAGCACATATACAATATCTGAATACCAAGGAGAATGGATAAAAATTTTAGATACCTGAACAAGTGAGCTATCCTCATCTTCTTCGGACATGGCAGCAATCAAGTTTATGTCCAAGGCATGTAAATTAGACTCTGCCATTAGTTTTTCCAAACCTTTCCCCTTGATGAGCTTTGTTGGCTTTATTTCCAAGTCATATTCTAACAAAGCTGCGATCCATTTGCCTCGTCTCCCTTCTGGATCTGTCTGTACTAAAACATCTTTGACAGTTGTGTTAGGGACATAAGCAAGAATATGAGAATGCAGAATATATACTCAAAAATATTTTAAAGCTTTCACCAAGGCAAGAGCTTGCTTTTCAATAATGTTATACTTTAATGCTGCATCTCTTATTGTTCTACTAAAAAAGGCAATTGGCTTCTCAAGCTGATCTCTTTTCTACATTAAGACCGCTGCCATAGTATGCTCTAAAGCGAATGAAAATAAAATGAAATATTGGGAATAATATGGGCTGATAAAAATCAGAGCTGAAAAAAGAGCCAACTTTACCAAATTGAAAGACTTGATAGCTTCTTCGGTCGATTTTACTACACTATCTTTCTTTAACATGTTTGTGATTTCCCTCAAATGTTCTGCTAGATTTGGCACAAAATGACGTAAGAAGTGCATCTTACCGTTGAATGCTTGGATCTCCTTTTTACTACGGGGAAAATCAATTTTCTGAATAGCTTCCACTCGAGCAGGATCGATGCGGATGCCCTCCTTGGATATGATGTGACCGAGAAGCTTTCCTTCATCCATGGCAAACAAACTCTTTTTGGGATTAAGAAATATGCCATACTTTTTGCACCGCTGAAAAACAACCTTCAAATGGTAAAGATGTTCCTCATATGAATTAGAAAAAACTGTCAAATCATCAAGATAAACAACTAAAAATACATCTTTCTCATTTACAAAGGCGATATCCGTAGCCCGCTGAAAAGTTGCATCAACATTCTTTAAACCAAAAGGCATCTTGGCATAATGGAAAGTCCCCCACGGGGTAGCGAATGATGTTTTGTCTTTGTCATCCCCATGGACCAAAATTTGGTTATAGCCAGAATACCCATCAAGTAGCGACATACGAGATGCCCCTACCACTCTTTGGAGTATGTGGTCCATCTTTGGCAATGGATAATTATCTTTCAAAGACACCTTATTCAAATTTCTGAAATCAATGCA
Organism: Pinus taeda; assembly: GCA_000404065.3. NCBI lineage: Eukaryota > Viridiplantae > Streptophyta > Pinopsida > Pinales > Pinaceae > Pinus > Pinus taeda. Next base: position 315,280 of record APFE030986546.1, read on the forward strand.
TGATCTAATCTCACCTGTCTTCTTCTGCATGGGCACCAAATTGGAAATCCATTTTGAAAATCTTATTGGAATGATTATACTAGCCTTGTATAATCGATTCACCTCCTTCTCTATTGATGGCAACAACTTAGGATTAATCCTTCTTAACTTTTGGCAAAATGGCTTTTGTTTTGGCTTGATTGGAATGACATACTGAATTATACTTTTATTGTACTCCTTCAAATCTAAATAGTCCCATGCAAATACATCAGTAAATGAAGACAATAAACTAATGTACTTTTCCTTTACCTGAGGAGATAAATCTTTTGACAACTTCACCATCTTTGGATTTTTTGTTGTTCTGATATTCACATCTTCAACTCCCTTTTCAGTCGGCATCAAACTTGGTTTCCAGGCTACATCATCTTGGTCAAATAATTCCTCTAAAGGTATAAGGCCTTTAGGGATGACATTGTCTTTCAGCTGCAAAACTTCCATCTAATTTACTTCTAAGTCCAGTTCACCATTATCTTGCTCGCCATCTATAGAAGTGTCTTGATATTTGCCTTCATTTCACAGAAATTATTCAATCTCTTTGTCGTTCTGAAACACCTGCCAATATCTTTGATTATCAGGGATAGCTGGCTAATGTTTCACATGAATTTCAAACTTATTGTTTGAATTCATCGGAATCTTCAAGTTAATTACTGTTGTTGCAAGGGAATCTGCAATAACATTCTATGCACGAGGAACACATGTCAAGGTAAAATATGGAAACAACCTCAAAATGTCTAAAACCGCATTACGGTAAGCCCTCATCCAAGGATGTTTTGGTTGGTAATATCCCTTGACTTGCTTGATTACTAAAAAGGAGTCACCATAAACTGAAATTCTTTTTGCATTCAACTTTTTAAGGATTTTCAAGCCTGCAATTAGTGCCTCATAGTCTGCTTCATTATTGGAACAATCAAAAGCCAACTTGTACGAACATAATCTTACATCACTCGGAAATTTATTTGGCGAGAAAACAGGGCTGTGTATCCAAATACCAATTCTAGCACCTTCCCTACCTACTGCTCCATCAAAGTCCATATTCCACAAACCAGCTTCTTCTTCCAAGTGCTGAAATTATGCCTATTTTTCTTCCTTTGGCTATTGTCCATCTTTTTCTTGCTGCTGACGGAATGCTAACTGTTTAGCGGTACTATCAAGACTTTGCCTCTCTTGATGAAGTATAGCTCTGAAATTTTCTGTAATCTTGGGTATATCTTCAACTTCAACTAATTGACTATTTACATCATTGAAACCACTGTCAGAATAAAGAACAAAAGACTAAATCTGTATGTACATAATTAATTGGATGATTCATAAGTTTCTCCTTGCTTGTGATCATGTACTTCATCTTTTTCTCTCTATATAATTTCCTCATTTGACCAAACATGGGAATAGTAGCATAGGAGAAATCTAACTGCAATGTCCCTTTGAGTTTTGAACCCCATGATCTAGATAGAAGCATGCCGAATCTAGGGGGAATGTCAACCACAACTACATCCATAAGAACATTTTTTGTTGGAATCTAATCCAAACTTACAACCAAATCTTTAATGAGACCAATACATCTTACTCTACCAGAATCAAAGGAATAAATGTCATGATACTTGTGGGTGATGTCCAAGCCTAAGTTTTCCATAATTGCCTTTGGCATGAGATTATGAGACACTCCTAAATCAAACATAGCATTGTGCAAAACATAATCATGCAATCTAATGTTGATGTAAAAAGGAGATACATCATTATCCTCAGATTGGCCTTCTAATTCCGAACCAAAGATAAGTTCAGGTTGGTCATATTCCACATTTGCCATATCAGACAGAGGATCTACATTCAAAATCTTAGCCACTTGACCCTTATAACTGTTGTTCTTCATTAATTTAGTCAAAGGTATTGACACTTTTTAACTTAGCAATTTCATTTTCTAAGCTAAAGGCTGTAGTTTTCTCTACCTCTTTGACTGGAGCATCTTTCTTTTCAGTCTTCTCCTTTGTTGCACTTGGCTGATTTGACTTTTCATTTGATGATTGCACTTTGCTGGAAGTAGGGTCTGCTGGCTCCTTTCCCTTTTTCTGCACATTTGGAGAATCATTATTTGGTGGTGTTGCTTCCTTCTGATTCTAAATTGGATTGATAGGAACATCCCTACTCCTAAGTGAGTATTGCCTTTGATGCATTGTCAATGCATTCATGTACCCTCTCTGATACTCATCTGATTCCTCTTCTAGGACTTTCATTTGCCAATATAAAATCTTCATATTTTTGTACAGCTGGACTTTCTGAATACTCCTATTCGGTGATATAAATTGGCAAATCATCTGGTGTAAAAAAGTGATTCTCTTCTCCTATCGGAGCCTTATCATATTCTGATTCAGTGCCATGGACATAGTTCTACTGCAATGGTGTTTTAACTTGTTGTTGAGCTAATGGATCTTGAGCTCTTTGCTCCCGTTGCTTAATTCTAAATTGTGGTTTCTGCTGACTGTTAGTACCTAAATCCACCTTAGGTTGAAGGAAGGCAAAATTCAGGGTAACCACAAACCACGCTCAGTCTGGTAGCTAGCCCTACTAGAGCAGGAGAGGGCTCTCTCCGAGTCACACTCAGTGAATAGATAAATGAAACGGTCTGAGATGACTTACAGTGAAATATTGATCTTAGGCTAGTAAGTGAATATGGATACAAGAAGTGATTTTTTATGAATGACTGTGTTTCTGGGATGGTATGGGACCAACAAACCGCAATGAGAAGAGGATGAAATACAAAGGCACAGATTACTTCGTGAGGCAAGGCAAGCGGAAACTCTAGCAATTTAGTCTGAAGTAACGCGGAATGGAGATATTGCTTAGGACAGTGAAAAGGGCATTAGTACATGAATCCTTTTCAACAGAAGAAAGAACACTGAACATGAAATTTTCCCACGAGCAGAGCAATAAAATTAAATTCTACCTTATCTAACTTAGAAAATTTCACTGGAAATGAATATGAAATGAACTATGAAACATAACAAGACACATATGAAACATAAGAGACACATTTGCTACATTCACAACCACATGAATCTCATGAAACAGAGTTGTTGCCTTTCATCAATCCTCTGTAAAAATATACAATGAAGAAACAGAGTTTCTTTCCCACAGTCTCCCAGAAGTTACAAGCCAACCAACCCTTTGCAAATAGTTTTCATACAATATATAGAATGTGCCATGAAGAGATAGAACGCCCAAGGGTTGGGGAGTTACTCAAGTCATTACAAAATGGAGGTGGAAAGCCAACCATTAGCTACAGGTGCAGCTTTACAAACATGACAAATGGCTTGGGTGACTGTTTGCCTTCCTTTTTGAGTGGACCTACTTGTGAAAAGTCGCGAATCGAAATTTCGCGAAACAGAGGTAAATTGGGCCTTTTTTCCTATATGCACCGCGCCACTTTGGAGCCTGTTTTGGGGCACTTTTCAGAGTCCAAAATGTGCCCAAGTGTTCTTGTTGGAAAGTCTGTCCTGTCTACTTTCTAACCCAAGTAGAATTTGTGAATTTGGTGCTCATTTTCCCCTCCAAATCTTCATTCTCCCAAGACTGCTTCCTATGTGTCAAAATAGGGCAGAGAGGCCATTGTTTGGGTGTTTTTGACCTCCTGGAGACTCAAATCATGCCCAAATTTCTTGCCCAAGCACCAGTAGTCGTGATTTTTCATGTTGAATCCAAAAATGCAAGCCATTTTTCATTTGGAGGTCCCAATCCTACGCTCGCGCCAGTGGCACGGCACATAGGGAGAAAAAACCTGTGTTTTGACCAAAAAATTACCATGTGACCATTGTCCCAAATTTCTTGAACTTTTGGCTGGAGGTTCTCTAAGAGGAACTATACTGGGCCATAGAAGCTTCAGCCAAGATTCAAAGCCGATCTTTCTCTTTTGCCTCTTTTGCCTCTTTTGTTGCTTTGCTCAATTTTGCCTTCAAGCTCCTTATCCGGGCCTTTGCACTCATGTTCCGTGCCATGTAATGATAAACCATCCTCCTCAGTATGGTTTTGTCTCTGTCGGCCTTCTCCATTAGTCTCTCCAGGTGTCTGTTGATCCGCTCAAGCCAAGACTCATGGTCATTGTTGATCTCTTGCTCCAAGGTAGTGAGCTTGATACTCCTTTGCTGGGTAGCTTGTCAATTCTCACGGATGTTTTGCATCTCCATGATCTCATGCTAGTCCTCAAGCTGCTTGTTTCTCCACTCCAAATACTTGATGATCCATTTGGCCCTCTCCACATTGAGTGACAAGTCTTGGATCTCCGTGTTCTGCTCCTGAATAGTCATCCTAAGTCGGGCATTCTCCACCTCTGCCTCATCATCCTGAATGAGGATGAAATCGGCCTCCTGTTCACCTGATGGCCCCTCATCATGCATGGAATTCTTGCCCTTGTCCTGTACCTGTGTAGTTGATGCTGAAAGCCCTTCCACCCCGGTTGGAGATAACACTCGCTTTGTTGCTGCAAACAAGTGCCTACTACCTCTCTAATATGTCACGAATACTGGCATAGTCGTGGTCTCATGGTGCTCAAACTAATGAGAAGGACCACCTATCTCATGCTCTGCCTTTGACAGTACCTATGATGTGATGAAGAGGTCACCGGAGATGAAGTCCTCCCAAGCAATGCCCTGCAATCCCAACTGATGATCTACCAAAATCTGGATAAGAGCAAAGTGATACACACTGTTAAGTTGCTGCTGAGGGGTCTTATGCTGCATGAAGGTGTTCATCCTCTCTATGTTCCTGCATATGAAAAATGGGAGGTTCATCATCCTCACCCTAGTAAAGTGCATGAGCAACTTGATGTGATAGGCATATAGTCGAGAGAACCTCCCCTCACAACTGAAGTACTTCATGATCAATCTCATGAGCGGAGCATACTCATCTTTCAAATATCTGAATGGGAAGACTCTTGTGAGCTAACTCAAGAATTTGGCCTTAATGTAAGGCTCATAGTGTTTCCTATCAACCTTCTTCTTCTTATGCCACTATTCTCCAACATTTTGGTATGCCTGTTGCCACTAAGATAGTTTCGGGTGTTAATGTGAAGGTGACCCCGACCAAGATAGACTGGCCTCCATGTAGGTGAAGCACAAAAAGACGGGCCAACTCGTGATGAAATCTAACATTTGCCACCCTTTGACAAAATTCAAAACATGCTAGGTGCTGGAAACATGACATGGCAAGAGGGCATGCTTGTAATTCAGTGAGGGTAGTGGGCTCATCCCTAACATGTTTGCCCCTCTTGTGATGTCTCCTGGGAGCCTGCTCTTCCGAGGATGAGTCACTTTGTGTCTCCATCTCATACTCTGATGAATGCTATGAAGCCATGACTGTTGTGTGTACTATACTTAGGTGGCCCTTTGATGATGGTGTGAAGCTGGGTGCTCTTGTGATATCTATTACCAAGGGGAACAATGAAAAAGGGAGTACTAGGAAGGGATTAATATGATAGGAATAGGGGTTATGGGGAGAAGTTTGTTTAGGGATATGTAGGGGGTTTGGGTATTTGATAGGGTATGATTTTGGGGTTTTGACAAGGTAGGGTTTTGGGGTGTTAACTTTACCAAAGAGTGGAGGGATAGGGGATAGGGTTTGGTAGTATTTTAGGGTAGGGATAATAGGAAAAATGAGAAAGGGAGGATAGGGAAAAATGGTAGGAGAGGGAAAAATGAGGAGTGAAATGGAACCTTGGCACTAACACCACACTTTGCAACCCTAGCCACCATGGTTTTTTGGTGTTTTCTTGCGGTTGATTTTTATGAGTTTTGTTGCATTCAAACACAGCCATAAACCACCATATCATTTATAAACTTTGATGAACAAGTCATGTAATAGAGCCTACCTGTCAATTTGATGGGCTTCACAAAAATTTTGAAGTGATTTGGCACGATTTGGGCCCTTTGTCTGTGTGCGCTGCGCCCCGGGTGTGCGTCGCGCCCATTGAAAAAATGAACTGAGGGTTGGCTCTGTGTGCACCGTGCCCTCTGTGTGTGTCGTGCCCCTGTGTATATGCGTCGCGCCCTGAAAACTACCTCCACTTTGCTCCAAATGCGCACGATGCACTCTAATCACTTTGCAATGTCTCCTAATGGATTTCATTTGCACAATGCCTCTGATTTTGGTGGAAACTTGTATATAAAGCCTTGAAAGTGATGGGTTAAATTTTTGCTTCTCCAAAAACCCATTTTTCTAATGTTATGTTTTGACACTTTTTCACTGACTTTAAAACACACTAATTTTCACTTTCCCTTTGAAATTTTAGCTCAAATGATGAAATTTTCGGCACTCTTTGCAGGGATTGCACGACAGGACATTTGGCCACGGAAACCATGCCTGCATTGGAAGAAATCAACTGACTATTTTTTTGAAAATTTTATCACAAACGACATTATTTGACTTTTCTTCAAAACAGATTTTTGAAGAAGAGTCGAAGTCTATCCACATGACGATGAAACTCTCTGAATCATAACTGTGTAAGGGCCTCACTCTGGCCTGCATGGCTTTACTGGACATGATTGAAGACCAAATTGATGAATCCTTAGGCTTAATTATCAAAAATGACTTTTGTCCTTTATAGTACCAGACCTTGACTGTCATGGACTTTAGTGATCATTGACAAAAGACCTGATCCAGCAAGACCAGACATGAGGGGAAATGACTAGCATGACCTTTTCCATCAGATTATGGCATGCCCCTAGCAGAATGCAGCTAGGTGAATGGAGCGGGACACCTAAAAATGAAATGCATAAAGAGTTTTGATCTCTGACGGAGGACTGACCAGACCGACTCTAACATTGGCTCCAATGGGGGATGGTAGCTCCTTGGAGGTGCCAAGAACAGCAGATCTCCAGAAGAGCTAGACAGTGCCTTCATCCATTAGGCTATGGAGTCATCATTTCGACAAATAACATAGGACTCTGACTCATTTATGAAACTGAAATGACCAAAAAACTGACCCAAACTTGACATTGAAATGACTTAAAGGCTAACTTGACAAACTCTAACAAAACTGAAATGAAATGGTATTTACAATGACAATGGAAGCAACGTTAATAACTCAGAAATGGTACCGCTTGAGCAGCCAACCATTGATCAGCCCTCTTGGACAATCTTCTTTGTTCATTTCTTTCAGAAGAAAGGCATTCTGACCCCAATATGCTGCAATCTTGAAAGGACCTTTCCAGAGGTTCTTGAACTTACTGTGCTTGCCTTTCTCCTCATTCCTTGCATCCCACTTCAGCACCACATCATCCACCTGAAATTTGTCCACCTTTTCCTTTCTGTCATAAATCTTCTTTATTTTCTCCTGCAATTTGGATGTGTTCTTGAAAACTTCTTCTCTGGTCTGCAGCAAGTGGACCATTTGATTTAACCTTCTCTGCATGGGATCTTCTTCACTACTGGCCTCCTGAAGAAGTTTGACTACCGGGGCAATGAGAGAGGTAGGAAATACTGTATCAACTTCATAAACAAGCTCGAAAGGTGATGTACCAATGGATTTCTTCTAGATCTGCCCAAAGTGCATTGACCAACCTCTTATGCCAGCTCTTCTTGTTTATTGCCAGCAGCTTCTTGATTATGTTGACCAATGATTTGTTCGAAAATTCCGCCAATCCATTGCCTTGGGGATGATAGGCAATTGAGTGACCCAAAATGATGTGATATTTATGACAAAATTCTACCATCCTTTTTTATTTGAAAGCTATTGCGTTATCAGTGATTAGCTTATTTGGGCAACCAAAGTGAGACAAGATGTTATTTTCAAGGAATGAAATGATTACCGCATCTGTAGCTTGTCTGGTGGGAATTGCCTCAATCCATTTCGTGAAATAATAATGTCGCTGTGAGGATCCATCTATGCTGACTGGAAGAAGCAGGATGATTTCACCAATGAAATCCAACCCCCATTGCTGGAAAGGAGCACTCACCTCAATGGGCTTAAGTGGTAAAGGTTGTAACTTCTATTTTCCTTCGAAAATCTGACACTTATGATAGCTCTTGACCATCTTATATACATCAGCAAACAATGTCAGCCAATAGTACCCTGCTCTCAGAATCTTATTTGTTGTTGACTTCCAAAAGGTGACCACCACAGTCTCCTTGGTGGCAGTCCTCCATGACTTTCTTTGCTTCCTTTTCCACCAAACAATTTAACAAAACGCCAACGGGATCTTTCCAATACAGTGTTGAATTTAGAATGCAAAACTTGACAGCCTTCAACTTGAATGTTCTCGCTTTGTTTCTAGTCATGCCAGGAGGTGGTGACAAATGTTTAAGCACATATATGATATCTAAGTATCATGGAGAAAGAGCAAACATTTCAGATACCTAAATTGACAATCCTTCCTCATTCTCATTGGACATAGTAGCGATCAAATTTATGTCCAAGGCATGCAAGTTTGATTCAACCATTAACTTCGCCAATCCCTGTCCTTTAACCAGCTCTGTAGGCTTTGTTTCCACATCATATTCCAGCAAGGCTGCAATCCACTTGCCTCTTCTTCCTCCCGGATTGGTCTGCACTAAAAAATCTTTGACAACAGTGTTAGGAACATAGGCCAACATGTGAGAATGTAGAATATATACCCGGAAATCTTTCAATGCCTTCACAAGTGCAAGGGCTTGCTTCTCAATGATGTTGTAATTTAAGGCTACATCTCTTATAGCTCTACTGAAGAATGCAATGGGTCTTTCATGATCATCTCTTTTTTGCAATAACACCGCTACCATAGTATGCTTTGAAGCAAATGAAAATAATATGAAATCCTAAGTGTAGTCCAGGCTGACTAGAACTGGAGCTGAGGAAAGAGCCAATTTGACCAAATTGAAAGATTTTATAGCCTCCTCCATCCATTTCACTTGGCTATCCTTCTTAAGCATGTTTGTCATCTCTCTTAGGTGTTTAGCAAGATTAGGTACAAAGCGGCATAGAAAATTCATCTTACCATTGAACGATTGTATCTCTTTCTTATTCCGGCGCAAATTGATTTGCTGAATTGCTTGCACACGTGCTGGGTCAATATGAATGCCATATTTTGAGATAATGTGCCCAAGTAGTTTGCCTTCCTCCATGGTGAACAAGCTCTTCTTTGGATTCAGCGACAAGCCATATTTTCTGCACTTTTTGAAGATAGTTTTTAGATGGTACATGTGCTCTTCATGGGATTTGGAAAACACTGTCAAATCATCGAGGTACACCACCAAAAAGACATCCTTCTCATTTGCAAAAGCCAAGTCCATTGCACGCTGAAATTTGGCACCCGCATTCTTCAAACCGAAAGGCATTTTAGCGTAATGAAAGGTTCCCCATGGAGTGGTGAACGATGTCTTGTCTCGGTCATCTTCATGGACAGAAACTTGGTTATATCTGGAATAACCATCAAGTAGTGACATACGAGATGCTCCCACTACTTGGTGAAGTATATGGTCCATTTTGGGTAGTGAATAGTTGTCCTTCAATGAAACTTTATTGATATTTCTAAAATCAATGCATAAGCGAATCTCACCTGTCTTCTTTCGTACGGGCACCAAGTTAGAGATCCAATCTGAAAATCTGATGGGCACAATGATCCCTGATTTGTACAACCTGTTTATCTCCTTTTCAATAGATGGCAACAACTTTGGATTTAGCCTCCTTAACTTCTATCTGAATGGTTTTTGATTGGGCTTGATAGGTATAGTGTACTGAATTATGTTGGTATCATATGTCTTTAAGTCGGAATAGTCCAAAGCAAACACATCTGCAAATGAAGACATCAAACTGATATATTTGTCCTTGATCTTTGGTGGCAATGCTTTGGACAATTTTACCAATTTAGGATTATTAGCTGTTCCGATGTTGACCTCTTCCACACCCTTCTCTATTGGCTGCAATGTTGGCTTGCAGGCTACATCATCTTGATCAAAGAGTTCCTCTAAATGTATCAAGCCTTTAGGAATAATGTTATTCTTCAGCTGCAACACGTCCATTTCATTGACCTGCACCTCATCTGTACCATTACCTTTACCATCGTCATTTTCTACATCAATTGAGGTTTCTTTGAACTTGCCTTTGTTTTGCAGAAAATCATCAATCTCCTCATCATCTTGGAACACTTTCCAATATATCTGATTGTCTGGAACGATTGGATGATGCTTGACATGGATTTCAAATTTATTGCTAGAGTTCATTGGGATCTTCAAACTACTTGCTGCCTTGGCAAGAGCATCAACAATACTATTTTGTATACGAGGCACACACGTCAAGGTGTATTTTCAAAATAGTTTTAGGATGTCTAGAACTGCATTACGGTAAGCCCACATCCTAGGATACTTTTCTTGATATTCGCCTCTAACCTACTTGATAACCAATTCAGAGTCACCATATACTGAAATCCTCTTAGCATTCAGCTTTCTTAGAATCTTTAGGCCAGCAATCAGAGCTTCATACTCAGCTTCATTATATGAACACTCAAAAGCCAACTTGTAAGAGCATACTCGAACGTTACTAGGCACTTTGTTTGGGGCGGAGAAAGGATTGCGTACCCAAATTCCAATTCCAGCGCCATCATTTCCCACTGCTCCATCGAAATCCATGGTCCACAAACCTTCTTCCTCCTCTTGCAAGTGCTAGAAATCTATTTGTTGTGCCTTGTCTGCTTGTTGTCCATTATTTTCAGTTGATTGCCCAACGGTGTTCTGCTGTTCTTGTTCTTCTTTCTTTAAAACTCCTCTAAGATTTTCTGTTATTTCTAGAATATCATATACTTCTACTAACTGACTATCTATATCATTGAAACTATCTGAATCAAAATAAAAGACTCTAAATCTGTATGTACATAATTAATTGGATGATTTATTGGTTTCTCCTTGCTTGTGATCATGTATTTCATTTTTTGTTCCCGATACAATTTCCTCATTTGTCCAAACATCAGAATCATTGCATAGGAGAAATCTAGCTGTAGTGTCCCTTTCAATTTCGCTACCCAAGACCTGGAAAGAAGCATGCCAAACCTGGGAGGAATATCTACTACAACAACATCCATCAAAACATTCTTCATTAGGAGTTGATCCAAATTCACAACCAAGTCTTTGATGATTCCTATACATCTTACTCTGCTGGAATCAAACGAATAGATATCATGATATTTCCGGGTGATGTCCAAACCAAGCTTATCCATGATAGCTTTGGGCATGAGATTGTGAGAAGCTCCAAAATCGAACATGGCATTATGTAACACAAAATCATGCAATCTTAAACTGATATAGAAGGGTGGCACATCACTATCAGGATACTCACCATTCGATGCTGGCCCAAAAATCATTTCAGGTTGATCATCTTCGACATTCACCATGTCGGACATTGGGTCCAAATTCAACATTTTAGATACTTGTCCTCTATAACTACTATTCTTCATTATTTCATTCAAGGGGATGGATACCTTTAATTTAGAAATCTCATTCTCCAAATTAAAAGCGGGAATCTTTTCTACCTCTTTGACTGGGATTTCTTTCCTTTCCTTTTCTTTCAATGCAACTTGCTGATGTGATTGTTTTGCTGATGGTGATTTTCTGCTATCCGGATCAACGACCTCCTTTCCTTTCCTTTGTGCAACTATTGAATCATTCTTTGATGCCTCAACATCCTTTCTTTTCTGAATTAGTTTGACTGGCACATCTCTATTTCTAAGTGAATATTGCTGCTGTTGGGCGGATAAAGCATTCATATACCCTCTTTGGTATTCATCTGATTCTTCCTCCAAGACGGTGTCGCTTACTAGAATGAAATCTACGTCTTTGTGTACAGTCAAAATTTCTGCATACTCCTCCTCCTCAGTGAGATAAATAGGCAAATCATCGGGAGTAAAGAGGTGGTTTTCTTCACCTATTACATTCCCGTCCTCATCTGATTCCGGTCCATGCACAAAATTTTGCTGCAAAGGTGTCTGTACTGGCTGTTGTGCAGTTTGCTCTTGGGCTCGTTGATCTCTCTATTTTATTCTATATTGTGGTTGTTGCTGACCACAGAAGTTAGGATTTCTAACTTGTGGCTTAGGTTTGTCAAGTTTCACCCTTTCAAGCATCTGCTCTACCTTCCTAAATAGCTGATCTACCGAGGGAGATTCTTCCTTTATGGTGACCTTCTTCTCTGCTTTTTCTCTAGCCCTCTTGGTCAGCAGATTTGCTTCAACACTGACCGCTATCTTCTGCATGTCTTCCATTGTGGCCAGTTCTCTTTCTCTTAATTGATAAGCCATGTCAGCCTCAAAACCATCCGGGAACTTCACCATGGCTAGTCCCACAGGTGGCCTTAGATGATATGGAATTTTGTTATAAAATGAATTGAATCTAATGCAATAATCTTGGACCGACTCACCAGTGTTTCTTTTGATTTGCTCATATTCGGCCAAAATTTGAAGAGGATTCTTTTTCACTTCCCAGCGGTTTAAAAATTGTCTTTGTAGGTCAGCCAAGGTAGCGATACGTGCAGCCGGAAAACCTCTGAACCATTTCCTCACTTCACCTGCAAATGTCTGTACAAAAATTCTCATTGCCACATTTTCCGCATCAATCTCATGAAGTTCATAGAAGTCTACCATTCTGTCCACATGTTGTTGAGAAGTAATGCCATTAAGAGTGCCATCAAAAAACAAGATTTTTCTTTGATAATCTACGGGCATATCATCTAGAACTTGAGGAAAAACAAGAGGTGCAAAATGGGCAGTCATCACTCTCGGTGGATTTGTCCTTGGGGGTGTTGGAGGAGTGCGCACAGTTTGTAAGGGGCTAGCAATTGGAGTTTGAAGTTGACCTACAATGTAGTTATCAATCGACCAGTTAGCCCTTTCCGTCTCCAAGTCTACAAGAAACTGTGGATTGTGGATAGTAGAGTCAACCGCCCTTTTGGATTTGGTTTTGAACAATGATAATTCAAACCGCTCATCAAACTCTAGCTCTTCAATATACTCAAAAATGTCCGGGCATGAATGGGATTTGAACACAGGAGATATAGAGCTCTCTTGATGACGAATTCTTGAAATCAAATTGGGATTTTCGTAGATGTATGGAGGATTTGGATCTGGATTAGTTCTGGTAAATCTTCTAGAAGCCAGCGTGCTATTCAGAAAAATCAAAGGACACAACCAATTTACTCAGCCTATCCAATCCTAAACTTATCATCCGGAAGCTTAAAATTATTTAGAAGTAAGGAGATTGATTTCATTCCCCAGCAGAGTCACTAGTATGTTAGCACCTAAATCCGACTTAGGCTGAAGGAAGGCAAAATTCAGGGTAACCACAAACCACGCTCAGTCTGGTATCTAGGCCTACCAGAGCAGGAGAGGGGTCTCTTTGAGTCACGATCAATGAATAGATAAATGAAACGGTCTGAGATGACTTAAGTGAAATATTGATCTTAGGCTAGTAAGTGAATATGGATACAAGAAGTGATTTTTTATGAATGACTGTGTTTCTGGGATGGTATGGGACCAACAAACCGCAATGAGCAGAGGATGAAATACAAAGGCACAGATTACTTCGTGAGGCAAGATAGGCAGAAAGTCTAGCAATTTAGTTTGAAGTAACGCGGAATGGAGAGATTGCTTAGGAGAGTGAAAAGGGCATTAGTACATGAATCCTTTTCAACAGAAGAAAGAACACTGAACATGAAATTTTCCCACAGGTAGAGCAATAAAATTGAATTCTACCTTATATAACCTAGAAAATTTCACTGGAAATGAATATGAAATGAACTATGAAACATAACAAGATACATATGAAACATAAGAGACACATTTTCTACACTCACAACCACATGAATCTCATGAAACAGAGTCGCTGCCTTTCATTAATCCTCTGTAAAAATATACAATGAAGAAACAAAGTTTCTTTCCCACAGTCTCCCAGAAGTTACAAGCCAACCAACCCTATGCAAATAGTTTGCATACACTATATATAATGTGCCATGAAGAGATAGAATGCCCAAGGGTTGGGGAGTTACTCAAATCATTACAAAATGGAGGTGGAAAGCCAACCATTAGCTACAAGTGCAGCTTTACAAACATGACAAATGGCTTGGGTGACTGTTTTCCTTCCTTTACCACTTGGATAGAAGCCAATCTGGAGTGAAAATACTTTAAATGCCACCTTAGGTGCCAAAAAATTGAAGTGTAGATGAGTGGGCCTACTTGCGAAAAGTCGCAAATCGAAATTTCGCTAAAAAAAGGTAAATTGGGCCTTTTTTCCTATATGCGCCACACCACTTTCTATACGCACCGCGCCACTTTGGAGCCTGTTTTGGGGAACTTTCTGGAGTTCAAAATGTGCCCAAGTGTGCTTGTTGGAAATCCTATCCTGTCTAATTTCAAACCCAAGTCGAATTTTTGAATTTGGTGCTCATTTTCCCATCCAAATCTTCATTCTCCCAAGACTGCTTCCTGTGTGTCAAAATAGGGGCAAAGAGGCCATTTTTTGGGTGTTTTTGACCTCTTGGAGACTCAAATCATGCCCAAATTTCTTGCCCAAGCACCAGTAGTCATGATTTTTCATGCTGAATCCAAAAATGCAATCCATTTGTCGTTTGAAGCTCCCAATCCTACGCACCGTGCCAGTGGCGCGACGCACAGGGAGAAAAAACCTGTGTTTTGACCAAAAAATTACAATGTGACCAAAATTGTCCCAAATTTCTTGAAATTTGGGCTGGAGGTTCTCTAAGAGGCACTATGCTGGGCCACAGAAGCTTCAACAAATATTCAAAGCTGATCTTGCTCTTTTGCCTCTTTTGCCTCTTTTGTTGCTTTGCTCAATTTTGCCTTCAAGCTCCTTATCTGAGCCTTTGAACTCATGTTCCATGCCCTGTAATGATAAACCATCCTCTTCAGTATGGTTTTGTCTCTTTCGGCCTTTTCTAGCAGTCTCTCCAGGTGTATGTTGATCCACTCAAGCCAAGACTCACGGTCATGGTTGATCTCTTGCTCCAAGGTAGTGAGCTCGATCCTCCTTTGCTGGGAGCTTGTTGATTCTCACGGATGTTTTGCATCCATGATCTCATGTTGGTCCTCAAGCTACTTGTTTCTCTACTCCAAATACTTGATGATCCATTTAGCCCTCTCCACATTGAGTGACAAGTCTTGGATCTTCGTGTTCTGCTCCTGAATAGTCATCCTAAGTCGAGCATTCTCCACCTCTGCCTCATCATCCTGAATGAGGATGAAATCAGCCTCCTGTTCACTTGATGGCCCCTCATCATGCATGGGCTTCTTGCACTTCTCCTGTACCTGTGTAGTCGATTCTGAAAGCGAGGCCCCTTCCACCCTGGGTGGAGATAACACTCTCTTTGTTGCTGCAAACAAGTGCCTACTGCCTCTCTAATATGTCACGAATACTCGCATAGTCGTGGTCTCATGATGCTCAAATTGATGAGAAGGACCACCTATATCATGCTCTGCCTTTGATAGTACCTATGATGTGTTGAAGATGTCACGGGAGATGAAGTCCTCCCAAGCAATGCACTGCAATCCCAACTGATGATCTACCAAAATTTGGATAAGAGAAAAGTGATATGCATTGTTAAGCTACTGCTGAGGGGTCTTATGCTGCATGAAGGTGTTCATCCTCTCTATGTTCCTGCATATGAAAAATGGGAGTTTCATCATCCTCACCCTGGTAAAGTGCATGAGCAACCTAATGTGATAGGCATATAGTCGAGAGAACCTCCCCTCACAGCTGAAGTACTTCATGATCAATCTCATGAGTGGAGCATACTCATCTTTCAAATATCTGAATGGGAAGACTCTTGTGAGCTGATTCAAGAATCTGGCCTTAATGTAACGCTCATAGTGTTGCCTATCCACCTTCTTCTTCTTACGCCACTGTTCTCCAACATTTTGTATGCCTATTGCCACTAAGATAATTTCGGGTGTCAATGTGAAGGTGACGCCGGCCAAGATAGACTAGCCTCCATGTAGGTGAAGCACAAAAAGACAAGCCAACTCGTGATGAACTCTAACATTTGCCACCCTTTGTAAAATTCAAAACATGCTAGGTTCTGGAAACAATACATGACAAGAGGGCATTCTTGTAATTCAATGAGGGCAGTGGGCTCATCCCTAACATGTTTGCCACTCTTGTGATGTCTCCTGGGATCCTGCTCTTCTGAGGATGAGTCACTTTGTGTCTCCATCTCATACTCTGATGAATGCTGTGAAGCCATGACTACTGTGTGTACTGTACTTAGGCAGCCCTTTGATGATGGTGTGAAGCTGGGTGCTCTTGTGGTATATGTTACCAAGGGGAACAATGAAAAAGGGAGTATTAGGAAGGGATTAATATGATAGGAATAGGGGTTATGGGGAGAAGTTTGTTTAGGGATATGTAGGGGGTTTGGGTATTTGATAGGGTAGGATTTTGGGGTTTTGAAAAGGTAGGGTTTTTAGGTGTTAAGTTGACCAAAGCGTGGAGGGATAGGGGATAGGGTTTGGTAGTATTTTAGGGTAGGGATAATAGGAAAAATGAGAAAGGGAGGATAGGGAAAAATGGTAGCAGAGGGAAAAATGAGGAGTGAAATGGAACATTGGCACTAACACCACACTTTGCAACCCTAGCCACCATGGTTTTTTGGTGTTTTCTTGTGGTTGATTTTTATGAGTTTTGTTGCATTCAAACACAGCCATAAACCACCATATCATTTATAAACTTTGATGAACAAGTCATGTCATAGAGCCTATCTGTCAATTTGATGGGATTCACAAAAATTTTGAAGTGATTTGGCACGATTTGGGCCCTTTGTCTGTGTACGCCGCGTGCAAAACCCAGTGCATTGTGCCCTGGGTGTGCGTTGCGCCCGTTGAAAAAATGAACTGAGGGTTGGCTCTATGTGCGTCGCGCCCCCGTGTATATGCGTCGCGCCCTGAAAACTGCCTCCACTTTGCTCCAAACGCGCACGATGCACTCTAATCACTTTGCAATGTCTCCCAATGGATTTCATTTGCACAATGCCTCTGACTTTGGTGGAAACTTGTATATAAAGCATTGCAAGTGATGGGTTAAATTTTTGCTTCTCCAAAAACCCATTTTTCTAATGTTATGTTTTGACACTTTTTCACTGACTTTAAAACACACTAATTTTCACTTTCCCTTTGAAATTTTAGCTCAAATGATGAAATTTTCGGCACTCTTTATAGGGATTGCACGAAAGGACATTTGGCCATGGAAACCATGCCTGCAGCTGAAGAAATCAACTGACAATTTTTTTGAAAATTTTATCACAAATGAAACTATTTGACTTTTCTTCAAAACAGAGTTTTGAAGAAGAGTCGAAGTCTATCCACATGACGATGAAACTCTCTGAATCATAACTGTGTAAGGGCCTCACTCTGGCTTGCATGGCTTTACTGGACATTATTGAAGACCAAATTGATGAATCCATAGACCTAATTATCAAAAATGACTTTTGTCCTTTAAAGGACCAGACCTTGACTATCATGGACTTTATTGATCATTGACAAAAGACCTAAGCCAGCAGGAGCCAGACATGAAGGGAAATGACTAGCATGACCTTTTCCATCAGATTATGGCATGCCCCTAGTGGAATTCAGCTGGGTGAATGGATCGGGACACCTAAAAATGAAATGCATAAAGAGTTTTGATCTTTGACGGAGGACTGACCAGACCGACTCTAACACTGACCATGGAAATTTGGATTTCTAACCTGTGTCTCAGGCTTATCTGAAATGTTTAATCTATCAAACATCTTCTCAAGCTTATGAAGCACTTGATATGAGGTGGAAGCTTCTTCCTTTATAGTCACCTTTTTCTCGGCCTTTGTCCTAGTTCTCTTAGCTAGCAGATTTGCCTCCACACTTACTGCAATTTTTTGCATGTCCTCCAATTTAGCCAGGTCTCTTTCTCTCAACTGATATGCCATATCAGGATCAAAACCATTGGGAAATTTGATCAAAGCCAGCCCCATAAGTGGCTTGATATCAGCTGGAATGGAATTATAAATAGTATTGAATCTAACACAGTAATCCTAGACACTTTCACCAACATTTCTCTTTATGTTCTCATACTCGGAAAGGATTTGAAGTGGATTTTTCTTTACCTCCCAGCGATCCAAAAATTGTCTATGAAGTGCTTCCAATGAATTGATTGTTCCAGCAGGCAATGCTCTGAACCACTTTCGGACCTCACCTCCAAAATTTTGCACGAATAATCTCATTATTCATTCTCCACATCTATCTCATGGAGATCAAAGAAATCACCCATCCTATCAACATGCTGTTGTGTTGTGGCACCTTGGGAAGCATCGAACAATGGGATCTTGCTTTGGTAATCAGCAGGCATGGCATCCAAGTTTTATGGCAGAACAAGAGGTGCATATCTGGTAGCCATTGTTCGAGGTGGATTTAAAATTGGCCTTGGGGATGTAGGAGGAGTTGGAGCAGCTGATGTGACCGGTGTATGAGGTGTTGAAGGAGGTGAAGAAATTATTGATGTTTGAGGTGTAGAAGAAGTGGATGGGGGTGAAATCATTGTATATTTCTAATCAGATATGGTGGGTTGCACGGGAATGGTGGGAATAAAAGGAGTCTCTGTAGGAATTTCTGAACCAGACACAACGACAGATGAACCAAGAGTAGCAGATGCAAATTCTAAGAACTCAGGAATATTGATAGCCACAATTGAAGTTTGAAGATTTAGAATATAAGCATCAATGGATCGATTTGCTCTTTCGGTTTCGAGATCTTTGACAAACTCTGGATTTAGAGAAATAGCACCAACTACACTTTCAGACTTAGTTTCAAGCAATGATAGCTCAAAATGTTCATCAAATGGGAGATCTTCAAGATATTCAAAAACAATCGGGCATGAGTGAGATCTAAACACAGGAATCACAGAACTTCCTTGGCGGAGAATTCTTGGGATTTGGATTTTCATACACGGGAAGAGGATCAAGATCAGGATTGGCTCTGGTGTATCTTCTAGAAGCTAGTGTGTTGAATTATTTCCAAAAATCAAATTGACATTACAATCTTGTCAGCCTGCTAAATTCTAAACTCATCATCTAAAAGTCTAGAATTATTTAATGTACTGGGGCAATTTTCAAGTCAGAATTTCAGTTTATAAAACTAAACCAGAGATTGACTGAAGCAACATTCATCTACTTATGCACTCGCAAAGCAAGTGCAGTTCGAAGGCTACATGGCTAACTTCAGGCTCCGTCTATAGTTTATAAATTAAAGAACACTAACAAACAAATAAAATTTTCTTCCCCAGTATGGTCGCCACTATGTTAGGGCCTAAATCTACCTCAGGCTGAGAAAGGTAGGTCTAGGGTAACATTAAACCACGCTTAACCTGGTAGCTAGCCCTACCAGGTTGGGAGAGGGCTCTTTCCTTCTCAATCTCAGGAAAATATAGCAAATGAAGCATGATATGGCTGATGTAAAGACTAATTTTAGGCTAGGTATATGGTCAGAGAAGTTTGATTGAGTTTTATGCTGGTTTGTTGGATCAAAAGTGAAAGACAGTTTTGGGTCTGGGGAATGGACTCAGTTTTGCAGAGTTTTCTGTGGGGCGAGGTAGGAAAATGATTTAGTACTTAGAAATCAGTGAAATGGAAAGTATAAATACTGGTGAGGAGTTGAAGAGGGAATGAAATTATCAGGAATCCTCTTCAAGCAGTTGAAAACAAAACAAACCAAATAAACACTAAGGTAGAGCACTACAACATCAATGAATTCCACCTTTATCCTTGATTCATTTAGTTAAGATGAAAAGAGAGAGACAATGGCACACATAAACACATGATAACTTGAATCACAGAAGGAAAAACTATACTAAATCACCTTGCCACAAGAATCCCACAAAATGTTGTAAACCCTGGTCTATTTCCTTGCCAAATTGTGGAGATGAATGTACAATAATGCTCAAAGCATTCACAAGAGTCCAACCTTTACAAATGATTGAAAAAAGTACTAGATATAGGCAAAAAACAACCCATGGTAGCCTTTAGGGGTTGAATTCATGAGTTTAGGAGTTGTTTCAACAAGATCTAAACTAAGAACTGAAAAATAGGCAGTGGAACAACTTGCCTCTAAAACCTTGGAAACTGATTCATTCAATTCAAAACCACCTATACATGATGTATCTACCTCCATGAGTGAATTTTGATCATTTTTACATTAAATTCCATCAATTTACATCATGATTTTTACCATGAGAGAGAAAAAAGTCAAACTGAGAAAAAACTAGGCAAAAAACAGAGTTTTTTTTTGGCAAAAATGGCACTTTTCCATCCTGTGTGTGGCACCACTTTTCCTGTGCATAACGCTTTTTCCCAGCTGATTTTGGAAGCCTTACAGTGCACCAAATTTTCTCCAAGTGGGCTTGTTGGAAAGGTCTATCTATCTACTTTCTAGAACAAGTGGAATTTTTGAGTTTTGTGTCCATTTGCCCATCCAAAAATCAGTTCGCTCAACACTACTTCCTGTGTGGCCAAAAAGGGGCAGAGAGGGCATTTTTGAGGTGTTTTTGACCCTTTTGGAGGTCCAAAACTTGACGAAAATTTCTATTAATTTCTGGGTATTCATAATTTTCACAAGGAATCCAAAAATGTAGAGTTTTCCTCCAAAGGAGGTCCCTAGCAAAAACGAGCATCGAGTGGCGCTACGCACGAGGGAGAAAAACCTGTTTTTTCCTTCAAAAATTAAAAATTGTCAAAAAGCGTGCCAAATTTCTTGAAATTTTGCATGAGTGACCTGCATCAAGTACTATGCTAGGCCAAGGAAGCATCAGCCAAGATCTGGAGCTCATCTTTCTCTTTATTTCTCCTCAAAGTTTTCCTCAACTTGGCTTTTAGGCTCCTTATTCTCGCTTTGCAAATCTTGTTTCTTGCCAAATAATGAAAAGCCATGTACCTCAACACATTTTCTCTTTATTTGCTTTCTCAAGCAGCTTCTCCAAGTGCATATTTGCCATCTCTAGCCAATATTCCCAATCAGCATCAATCTCTTGCTCAAGAGATCTCAATTTGACTTTCCTCCTCTTTGTTGCTTACCTATTTTCCCTTATGTTTTGCAGCTCCATGATTGTCTACTTATCTTCCAACTATTTGTTCCATTGCTCAAGGTAATTTATGATCCACTTAGCTCTTTCAAGGTTAAGAGCTAAGGCATGAATGCCAGATTCTTGTTCCCTAATAATCTCCTTAAGCTTTGAGCTTTGGGAGCCCAAATCAATATCGTCATCCTGAATCAAAATGAAATATCTCTCCCGACCTTCAAAAGGCCCTACCTCATGAAATGGTTTCTTCCCTTTCTCTTGTACCTGCTCTACTGAAGAAGAAGGCAAAGCCCCTTTCACCCTGAGTGAAGATAGCATTTGAGTGTCATCTGATGAAGGAAACGAGACCCCTTCCACCCCAGGTGGAGATAGTACTCATTTTGCAGTTGCAAATAACCTCCTTGTCCCCTTTTGGTAAGTGATGAATACTGGCACACTGGTGGTTTGAGTCTCATGAGCCTCTTACTAATTTGAAGGCCCTCCTTCCTCTTGAAATACTGATGAGGTCACTTGAGGACTTTTGAAAACCTCATGTGAAATGAAATCATCCCATGAAACATTCAGCAAGCTCAGCTGATGCAAAACCACAATCTTGATCAATGCAAAGTGATAAATGTTGATGTATTGTTGATGAGGAGGTTTTCTTTGCACCAATGTGGTCATTTTCTTAATGTTTCTGCATATGAAATAGGGGAGGTTCATTACCCTCACTCTAGTGAAATGCATCAATAATCTAATATGATAGGTGTACAAGCGACAAAATCTCCCTTCACAGCTGAAGTATTTGATAATGAGCTTCATGAGTGGAGCATATGTGTCTTGTAGGCATCTGAAAGGAAAGACCCTACTGATTTTCTTTTGATAACTATCCTTGATATAAGGCTCATAATGTTCTTTGTCCACAAGTTGTCCTTTGTTCCACTGTTCACCCACATTCGGAATCCCTGTTGCTTCAGCTATAGTTTCAGGTGTCAAAGTGAAGGTAACACCTGCTAAATTGACCTGGCCATTGTGAAGATAGAGAACAAAAAGTCTAGCAAGCTCATGGTGGTATTTCACTCTTTCCACCATCTCACAAAACTAGTAGCAAGATTGATGTTTGAAACATGCTACTGCAAGAGGACAAGCCAATAGCTTTGTGAGTGTAGTGGGCTCCTCCCGGATGTGTTTTCCTCCCTTATGTGGTTTTCTTAGTGCATGGATCTCTTGGGAGGAATTACTCACAGTTTCCTCATCCCTTTCATAAGCTGAATCTATTTCCATATTTTCCATTGTTTGATGTTCAATGATGGGTATGAAGATATTTTATATCAAGAATAGGTGTTTGCTATTTGATGAATGGGATTGATGAGTGGGACTGATGAATGAGGGATTTGATGCTGGATGTAGCGTTTTATGGAGTGATAGGGTTTAGGGATGCAAATTAGGGTTTGGGAATAGTGGAAATTTGTTGTTAGGGTTCTAGGGTTTTAGGGATAGGGGGGTAGGATGAGTGTGAATGAGAGATGGAAAGGGAAATGAAATTTGGGAAGTGTAGTGGAGGGGAATGAAAATGATGCGGGGGAGAAAAACAACAACAAAGACAACTTTTGAAACCCTAGATAGTTTTTGTAGTGCAACCATGTAGTAGTTAGGGTTTGTCTTTTCACCTATTTACACACCATCAATGGGGACTAAAATCCTTGCAATGGCAAAGTGGAATGTTTCACTTAGTTGTGGAATGAAGTTTGCAAGGTTGTGAAGCTTGGCAAGATCGTTTGAATGAAATTATGCTTGGAGGAATGGTGAACTGCGCCAACTAATAGGTGCACCACACCTATGCGATTTCCTTTGTAGTTTCTGCGCTCTGTGCACCACGCCGATTAGGTGTGCCGTGCCTCTACCCAGGTTCGCCGCACTAGGAAGCTTTGCACAATTTTGCTGCATTTTCTCTCCTTCACCTCAAAAAACACGATTTCGCCTTGTTATCTCTTTCTTTAGGCACAAATGAAGTCTTCAACATGAAAAACACTTTATATACCCTTTTGATTTTAATTTTTGCATTTAGAAAACCCACTTTCTAATGTTTTCTTTTTCACTTGTTCTTTAAAACTCTGTTTTGCAGTTTGGCTCACTTTGTTACTTTTGATGGACTAATGCTTTGAATTTCTTGTCTCTTTTGCAGGAGCTGGAGTGCAGGAGTTTGTCAAGGTGACCCAGGGTTGCATTTCCAAACTTATTACATATAGGAAAACTGAAATTACATAAAATTTTATACATAAAAGAAAAAACTCTGTTTTTTCCTCAAAACAGGGTTTTGAGGAAAAATCAATCACTGAGCATGTTATTATTCAAATTTTTGATGCTGAGACCTTATTTGACCTCCTCATGTGCTTACTGACCATTATTGAGCTTTTACAGGACTATGAAGACAAACCCTAGACCTAATGAGACCTAAAACCCTAAAAATGACCTTTGCAAATGTAAAGAGAAAAGATGACTGTAAATGACCTAAATTTATGAAAATAGGTCAGCAGGTAAAGATCATGAGGGAAAATTGATAATGAGCCACTACCATCAGATGATCCATGACCTAATGGAATGCAGTTGATCGAATGAGACACCTAAAAATGCATGAAACAAGAGAATTTTGATCGCCAATGGAGGGATGAAGATACCGACACTAACAACACCTACACATCTCCCCCATATTTTGTTGTAGACTGCCTCTCAGTGCGATGATTAATATCATGGAAATTATACGTTTCTGATATAGGTGAGATGATGATCTATCAAAGAAGGATATATTATGGTTGTGAAGTTGAAAATCCTAGGGGAGAGGCCATTGTGGTGACATTGGAACCCTATGATGTACATTGATCACCATGAGTTATGTTATGACAATTGTGTTGTGTTATTTAGAGCAAGCCAAAGAGATGCCTTCGTTGTAAGACTTCATAAGTCTCAAGACTATTCTTATGCAAGGAATCCTTACTAAGGAAAGGATCACTTGGGGGAGTGAAGAGATAGAGAAGAGGATGCTTGGGCTTAGAAAGCGTGTGACTGCAAGGAAGGGGAGACTTGAATGAATTGGTTTCAAGTATTAATGTGTACACTCATTAGGATCATGAAAGTGTTGGGTGTGTCCAAGAAAATAATGAGTTTGAAATTTTAACTTGTGGAAAGCTTGTTAAGCAACAGATAACCTTGTAGGAATGTGTTGGAATGTTAGGAGATCTAGAGGTAACTATACCGTGAAACGTGAATGGCATTTCTCGAATTGGAAACTAAGGACATGAAAAATGTTGTTGATTTGAAAGTGGCATATCCCTTCTTCTACATATAATGGTTATATATATAGTAGAACACCAAGGATGATGTTCCTTAAAGGGGTAGGGGATTGTGACACCCCTTTCATTACCCAAATTGTTGTAATGTAAATAATAACATATAATGTTGGGGTGCCAGCATTGATGCTATGATGTCAAACTTTATTATGAGATGTAATGTTCTATTTTATTAATCAAATGTGCAATAACTAAAGGTAGAGGGTACAACCAATAGATTATAATGCCTTTAGAGAGAAATACATACCTTGAATTAATAATTCCATTACTGTGATGGTTGGGAATGTGAAGGGTCAAGGTGTTTTTATAAAAATGAAAGAGAAAACTTGTCCAGGGGATTTTTCTTTTTTCCTTTCTGTTTTGAGCATTACTCCATTATTCTTCTCATACACTCATTATTTTCCCTCTCTCACTCAAACATTTGAATTGACATGAGAATTTGTGACAACTTGTGTAAATTATATTGAATGAATTTTAGTGCTTTCTCCTTGAACTAGATGGATCTTAGGACTAGGAGTCCTTTTTATGTGTGGCACAGAGAGCATTAGATAGGGGAGGGCGGAGGGACTACAGAGATCAAATGAATCCATTGTGTCATGCATACTTGAATTGTCATTTCTGAATGTCTATGTGCCTATTAAAAGAATGGAAGGCTAAACATTAAGGTTATCTCATGGGTGAAGGAGAGTGGCCTTCACTTTTTGTGTTAAATCTAGTTTGAAAACTTTTTGCTAAATCCTAGAGTTCAGATTTTCCCTGAAGGCATCAAGCTTTGGCATGAGGGTGGCTAGGTATGAGAAAAATTGTAGCATAATTAAGCCTATTGTGTGGTAGAACGTGGCTCACCCTACTTCAGTTTTTAGTATTTTTCTAGTTTTAATAGATAAGTATGTATTTTTGTGTTAATGATATTTCTAGCATAGATGGTTTAATGACATGCATGTTTATTTAATTTCTCTTTTCAACAAGTTTATATGCACATGCATTTACCCTTCAGCAAATTTATCATGGCTTTAGTTGTAATATTATTTGGTTGTAGCTATTTATATGTATTAAATTTTGTAACAACATTAGTTGAGGAAAATAGGCTTCCTAAATTCTTCTTTAAATAGGTCATGTTGGTAATTTTTCTATACCATTTTTTTCTATGAGGTTCCAAAATATTAAACTTGGATCATATTGAGGGGAAACCCTACTAATACTTTGATTCAAGTTTTAGATCTTAGGTCTTGCAATTGTAGTAAATATGATTCAAGGAAGTTAATCTTCCTAAATGCATTGCTAAACATGACATGTTTGAATTTCTACTATAAATTTTCTTCTGTCAAGTTCCAGAAGTTGAAACTTGGACCATAGTGAGGGAAAATATTTCTAATCATTTGGTCTAACTTTCAAACCTTGGGTCCTGGAATTTAAGGAGATGATCAGAGGAATTTGAGCTTCTACGATGCTCCTACGATCATCAGTCAAACATCTCATGTTGGAATTTCTACTATAATGTTTCTCCAATGAGGTTCCTTAAGCTTAAACTTGGGCCATTGTTCGGGGAAATCTTACTTATCATCTCTTCCAACTTTCAGAACTTGGGTCACAATAATTTAGGATATATGATTAGAGAAAGTTAAGCTTCTTGGATGCTCCTAAAATCATGCATCACAATAAAAAATCCCCAATGAAAATGTTATTTTGTGGATGGGGATAATATTGTTTTATGTTATAATAATCCTTTGATAGTATTGTTGTAGTTGATCTATGTCTATTTGCATGCAAATTATTTGAAGAAATGTGTTAAAGGTGTTTTATTACAATTTGCATACAAATTATTTCATAAAATACCTCAAATGCATAAATCAAAAGTTGTATGATTGAGTTGTATATTTCAGTTAATTGTTACAAGTGCAATCAAAGAAATGTTTCTTATTTGATTTCATACAAAATATATGACAAAATTTCTACAAGAAAAAGGACTACTTAATTGGTTGTATACAAAGTATTTGAAGAAAAGTTTACATGTAAAGTGGTTGATAACATGTATGAGAGATGAAAATCAAGTTTTTGTAAGTATGGTTAGGATAAATTTAGTAGGGGTATATGATAACATGGTATGGGAATTTATTGTTTGGCTAGTAAAAATAAAAATAAAATTTTGGGTACCCCATAACCTCTATAATTCATTGAGGGAACTACGTACGTGATAGGTATATCTTTGTCATTCGGTCTTCAAATTCCCAAGTTTCTTCATCAAGTCCAAAGTGCTTTCATCACACCTTAACATACTCTATTACTTGATTCTCAGGCATGGTATATCTTTGATCTAGGATGCATAGTTGCTTGGGTTGGAATTGTCCCTCATATTTCACCCATATCGTAGACCAATCAATCACATGATTAGTGGCATGTACGTATTTTTGAAGCAAGGAACTATGAAATACATCGTGTGCTTTAACTATGGTTGGTAAGGCCAATCTATAAGTTATTGGTCATCCTCTCTCCAAACTTTGAAATGGTCCACAAAATATGGGTACTAATTTAGCACATGGCCCCACTTTTGGTGATCTCTTACTAGTTTTGATTCAGAGATATACATGCTCTCCCACTTAGAATTCTTTGTGAATTCTTTGTTGGTCTGCATAACTCTTTTTCCTATCCTGGGCTACTTTCAACTTTTTCCTAATATTAATCATTTCTTGCTCCATTTCTCTCGGCATGTCAATTCCAAGTACCACTGTATTCACTAGGTCATCCCAGTTAATGGAAGCATTACATTTTCTACCATGTAGTGCCGCAAAAGGACTCATCTTTAGTGACTCTTGGTACCCATTGTTGTATGCAAATTCAAATAATCGCAAGAATTATTCCAACCTCTTTGGTTGATGCATGAGATACATCCTCAATGTGTCTTCTAGAAATTTTTTACCCTTTTAGTTTGATCATATGTTTGAGCATGACAGGTTGTAATTAATACTAGCTAAGCCCCAAATCCTTCAAACAATGCTTTCCAAAAAACTTTGAAATGAACTTGGCATCCCAATATGACATGATATTTTTAGGTATGCCATGTAATTTAAATCATTTTTTCATAAAAATATGAGCTATGTCAATATCTTTGTGGGTAGACTTAACAACTATAAAATAAGTTCCTTGCTTAATTTATCCACTACCTCCATAATGGATTCATGCTATTTGGATGCTTTTGGAAATCCTATGATGAATTATAGGGATATGACTTCCCATTTCCACTTAAGGATTGGAATTAGTTGTAATAATCCCACTAGGTGTCTGCACTCTATTTTGAAAACTTGGCATTCTATGCATATGCAAATATGCTCAAATATTTTCTTCTTCATTTTTGTCCAATAATATAATTTATTTATGGTTGTTATCTTTTTTCGTAACCATGATGACTTGAATAAGGCATTTTGTGGAAATCATCCATTATGATTGTGTTCAAGTGATCCGAATTGGATCCATAGAAGACTGTCAAAGAACCATGATTGTATCGAGTCGAAACAAATCTCTAAAGAATCCAAAACAGTGATCAAAAAACTCCATGAACCAGTGGCAATGGTAGCCAGCGTGGAACGACGAGGACCTTGGTCAAAGCGCGCTGACCGAGGCCCATGGAGACTGCACAGGAGGTCAAAGTAGCCCCTAGGAGCCCCGGATCGGGAAAAGGAGGTGGTTTTTGCATCACTGGGTGAATAGGGCTATGAAGGAAAAGCCTGAGCACTCGGTCACATGGGAGAACAGGAGAACCGCAGGCAGAAAAGCGAAAAGTGCTAACGTACAAAGGCAGGATCCATGCTCTGGAAAACTGGTGGTATTGATTGGGGTGCCCACAAATGGCAAGCGGCTTTGGAAGGAAGTAGAGCGATCGCACTCAAGAATCGACGCGTGGTAGGTGGAGGTGAGATAAAACCACCGTTGATCGCGCGGTATTGGTCGAGCAAGTCAACCGTGCAAAACGTGCATATGACGTTGGATCTGGGGGACCCAGATTGGATGGCTGAGATTGTGCCCAATGGAGGAAGCGGATCGACGAAGGAATACACTGCATTTTAGAAGGATTTGGAATCTGTTTGACCGCCACAGTGGAGGAAGAATGCATCCATGATGTAACTAAAGAAACGAACCGATGAAGTAGGCTGGTGTTGTTTAAGAGGAGGACACGTGGCCACTTCCTAAGCGTTGGTGATAATGCCGAACAAGGAACTCCAAGCACAGCTGCAGAAGCTGAATCGACAGAGGTGGAAGAAGAACCAAACAAGCATTGTGACGAATGAGTTCAAGGCCATGAACAACAAAAAAAATACACAGTCAAGTTGGAGAATAGTCCAAGAGACGAAGAGAGAAGACAGAGAGACCAAAATCCCGAGAGGAGGATGAAACATAGAGAACAGTAAAGCAAAGAAGAAGAGACAGAGGGCCGAACTAACCAGCAGTAGCATCAAGCACCAGAAAGCTTGAAGATTCAAGCCATCCCATCGAGGATCTGTCCGGGTTGAGCACCACATTGGGATCTTGCCACTTGTAGACCAGAAGGTCACAGCGCTGGTAGGAAGAAGAAGAGTCTATGCACTCTAGTGGCTCGGGGAATTGAAGAACCACCCTGCCAAGCAAAACCTGCTTTAGGAGAACTCATATTGAGTCCCTGCATTGTAATTCTCTACTTAAAGATACAATAAAGCAAGGCCACCACTGAAAGTTGGACCGGAGATGTAGCCCTGGAGAATAGGGTGAACTCCTTATTAAAATTCTTGTGTCTTGTAGAAGTTTTGAATAATATGACACATATTCACAGAGATTATCTTGATTATACACTATTGCAGAATACATGCATAATACATAACCTCCTCTACGTTGATCATCAATATAGCAGCATCAATAACAATAAAACATCAAGAGCATGCACACATTAACACAGTATGTAACCCGGGGAAAGATTACAGTTGAAAACCCTACACTATCTATATATTAATGATTGAGAACATGTAACATTACAATATTCAATACTTATCACAAGTATCCAGCACTATCTCCACCTGTTACACACAATACAACTCAGATCTGATCTCCAAATCTATTCCACTGCTTGCCTGCCTCCACTGCTCAATACCTGCTCAAGAAATGATGAGAATGGCTCACCAAACTCGTTTTTCACCTGCAAAATAGTCACTCGCGCTTTGTGGACGTGAGCATAAGCTAAAATGTGGGAAAATACGTGGGAAAACTCATTGGCATACTCAATCCC